>NJDC01004035.1:153853-166710 GCA_002245475.1 Calephelis virginiensis
TTTTTTTTTATCAAACCTACGGACCCGTGTGAGGTATCTTTTTTTCAAACAAGCAGATGGATTTCCTGATAGTAAGGAATTCACGCCGCCTAGAGACACCAAAATGGTAATGGTACGTTGCCAACCTGAAGCCGGGATGTTAGGCCTCGAGCAAAAGTAAATTTACCGGCTACCTTATCCTCCGAACCGGAACAAGTCATGACGCAGGCAGTGGCAGGAATAGGTAAGGTTGTGGTACCAATCCGGGTGAGTGGTTGCGAAGACACAAGCAGCGTTGACTCTAACCTATTCAAAAATTTAGCACGCAGTCGATGTAGGAATGAGAGCACTAACCACAAATAAGATAATACTTACTAACTAAACAAGTGTAGAATAAAGGACTAAATTTAAGGAAAACCTCATAGAAATAAAGGAATCCTCAAATTTGAAGCTTTTGAATAAACTATACCTACTAAAATCCTACTCTGTTTCCTCATTTCTCAGAATAAGAAATGACAAAGATTTTTGGCCTCATGACTCATAGTGGTTTCCCGAATTCTAGGAAGGGATTTCCATTTGTATTGATCCCTAAATCGTAGATAAATGCATACAATCTGTTATTAATTGATGGAAACGAATGAGAGTAGGATTTACAATTTCATTTCTGGAATCATTTATTATTGTCTAAAATAAAAAATACATATAAACAATCAAATCAAAACTTCCGTGTTTGTATGAAAAGGGTAATGAATGTGGAGGAAGCCAGACAGGTCTGCCAGGATCGTAAGGTTTGGTACTCGATACTTTCTGCCTACCCCATAAGGGACTTGGCATGAAGATATGTATGTATGTACGAATGTTTTAATAAGCAGAGCGGTTATAATGTAACACTCATTGCTGTTAATTTTAACATTATGAAATAATACTAGTTGAGCGTTTGCGACCACTCAGGATTTATACTACTATTTTTCTATTCCTGTTTCAAATCATCCGTGCTGGTTATTGTTATGTTCCGTTTCAAAGTATAGGATAGGACATGACGCTACAAAGGTTCATCATTATCATCCTCGGTGTCTGCAGATAACGTTTACTTCTGGCTTGTTTATCAAATAATATATCTTATTATTTGCTTACTGATTCCTCAAAATAGTAATGGAATCTCCATAAAATATTGATTATTTTATTTCCAAACAATTGAAACTGAGACGAGTCAACAAGAAAGTAAAACAACTTGCGGTCGCATATAGATTCGTAGACATCCGTAGCGTTGCTACGAGCGTGCCAGCGCAAGCCGCGATGGAAGCGGTTGCAGGTCACTGGCACCAGCCGGCCACTGCACCCAACTAGCTTAGATACTTCTAACATTATAGTTTTTTTTCTATTAGCAACATTCTCAGCCTAGTCAACTGGGTTCAAGCCACTTTACACAAGTAATAGCACATTAAATATCTGTATAAGGCAACTAAGTTTCACACAAGCTAACTCTATAACATACGACGTTCAACATAATTTTATACAAACGTTTTTCTAACAAACTTCATAATAAGAGTTGCATTTAATTTATATGGATTATAAGCAGGTGTTTCAAAGTTTATTTTTTTTTAAGTTAGACACAATTTGTATGTGTTTAAAAACTCTTGGAATCTTATTATTTAAGAAATGCTACTTTTAACGGAAAGCAACTAATTTAGGGGCGCAGGTGTGCCCCCGCCAAGGTGAGCGAAGCGCGTGGGCACTAACTACTTTTCTTTGAAGCTAGGTATTGATTTTACCACACATAAACAACATTTTGAGGATATGTTGTCTGGAGTGAAACTATTTACATTACTATATTTTCTACGGTCACATAGACGAACGGTAAAGTACTTGGTAGGAAAACAGTTGGCCTATGTTCTTATGAGCTATAGGCTAGTATAAGTTAATGGACGTTTATCTATTTTAAGATGTTTCAGATTTTGAATTTGCATTAAAAGCGAATCTAACTAACTTTTGGCAGTTAACAAAAAAATTTTATAACTTTAATTTCAAAACTAATTGTCTGGAAACTGCTCGCTGTAAAAGATATTTTCTTAAATATTTTTTCTTAACTTCTAAATCTACTTAAGGGTCCATGTATGCTAAAATGCGTCAGCAATATAATGCTTTTTTCATACAAAGAAATCATGGATCTTGGTGACAAAAATACACAAGTTAATATTTTAATATGCTTTATAAGACTATTGTTTCTAAACACGATTCATTTCACTTTGTTTGATAGAAAAAAGTCAAAAAGTTAACCCTTTTTTGAAAGCAAAACCCAACTGTCTACTTCAATTATGAAAATATCGACACCAGATTTAACATCAACGTAGATAAGTATTATACCTAAAAGATAATCGTTTCAGGTTTTATATATATATTTTTATAGTGTATATTATATATATATTACTTTTATAGTGTCAAAAATATTAATTTGTCGCTTAAATCATTTACTTTAGAGCGCAATTATTTCATAGCAATCATGGAACGGGGGAGTGCGGCGATTGGCTCTTCTAGTAGGGGAGCTCAAGAGGGGATTTTTGGAGTAACTCAGGCGCGTCAGATTAAGATATGGGAGATACCCTGTACCATTGTGAAACACCTTCATTATGTATCAAATCTCTATATAGAGGCGCGCGTGTAGGGTTGTCTGTCTATTTTTTTTTTTGGTTAGAAAATATACTCAAGCGTGTCAGATACGTACGGCGGGCTTATTGCATGCCAATAAGTCCATGTTTGAATTTCCTGATGATTTGAACAAGTCGTCCGGGAGTAGGAGGTTCAGAAACTTTCAAAGACCAAGTCATATATGTTAATTGTCGATTACAGCAATCCGTCTGATTGACATATTTCTGTGATCGGAGACATATGCCTAATGTAACTACTATATATACTATTAACATCTGATGAGCTCGGCTATGATCAAGTGACTGGAATTGCTATTTTAGCTTCTAGACACTTAATGCACCGCTAAAAATAAAAATCTTACATGACCTTTTTTACACTCCACTATTTAATCGAGAAAGTGCAATTGGTCCCAATGACGCTGGAGTTACTACACATTTAGCATCGCGGGCTCCCCTACTATTCTAGTTGACTAAGTGTGGGGCCTTTAATGGCGATATTCAAAGTCATAACAACTTTTCTGACTTCTTAAAAGAATTTCGATAAAAGTAGGTTTTTTATCCAACTGTTTGTTTTATCTAATGTTTTAGAAATGTTTTTATGTTTCAACTTTTATCGGAGGAAGCAATTATTATTAAATATAAGTTTTGTTATTTACAGCCGGGCGCTTTTCGATTGGTCCGTCCCATTTAAATTTGATCAAGACCTAATGTGGTGTTTCGAAAAAGAAAAAAAAGTGTAAAAAGTGTAAAAAAAAGTATCTTCACGCCCATATACCCGAAGAGGTAGGCAGAGGCACAACCAGGGCACCCAGATACTAAGTCCTACAATGTGATAGGTGACAAGCCTATCGCCAACCGGGCACATATCCTATCCCGAGCAACTTTTTTTTTATTAGAAAATTGAAAAAACCCAATTTTCTTTTTGTTGCTCGACCCGGGAATCGAACCTGGGACCTCATACAGTCAAGTACGACAACAGAACCGCTAGACCGCAGAGTCGATAAAGAGTGTATTTCTAATTATACCTACTACATAATGCGCAATTTCGATGAAATTCGAATCGATATTTTTCACTTTTACTGCGCTCAAATTATTGTCTTAAAGTCTGATACTTCCAACTGACATTCTCTGGATATATTAGTAAATAAAAACGTGTCTAAGTTAAAATTCTATTAAAATCAAGCAGATTATAATTGAAGTTTCGTTTTAAAACAGAGATTCACATCGCACGGTACTGTGTGAATCACTTTCGCAAGATGGCGCGCCCGACGCCCGACCACAGGGCAACGGCCGCGTGAACTTCGCCTTACTGAGCCGTGAATAAAATACTTTATCTAACTATATAACGCTTACGTAATTTAGACAAATGATGTTGATATTTAAAAAAACATTAACCATTTGTTAAACATTTTTAATACAGCAAAAATCTCTTCTTAATTTCCCTGTAGTAATTACTAAATTTGTCTACTATTTGCTATTATTTTTTTACTGTTTTCTCTTTACGTTTATGTACTTATTGTGATCTCTCAAGGAACATTTCCAATTACATTATTACTTTATTAGTCGCCTCTGTGGTCTAGCGGTCCGGATGTTGGACTTGACTGCATGAGGTCCTGGGTTCGAATCCCGGGTCGGCCAACATAAAGAATTTTCTAATTAAAAAAAAATGTTGGTCGGGATTGGAAATGTGCCCAGTTGGCGATAGGCTTGCCACCTATCACATTTTGGGACTTAGTTTCTTCGGCTAGTCGTGGGTGCCTTGGTTACCTCTGCCTACCTCTTTGGGGATATGGGCGTGAAGATACTTTTTTTTTACATTATTACTTCTGAGAGTTTTTGATGAAAAAATAACCCTTATGCATGAGGCGAAAAAACTGACAGTGATTCAGAAACCTATGACTCACAGAAAGTCACCAAAATGCCCTCTAATTTATCTTGCTTTAAGAATAGACCAACTTTATGCCCTCTAAAACAAACTGTGAGTCACCAATAAATGTTAGGTACTTATCTGTTTCTCTTCAACATTTTACATGTTATGTGGGAATTAACTATTTTTAAGTAGAAATGTTCATAGTCCATAGCTTTACATATTTAAGTTTATATTTGATATTTTTCATCGTCGGCGCTTGGTAAAACTTCCAAATATTCATATTTCTAAATGACGAAACACTATTTCTGTTTTACGTATCACTTTTAATTTATTATTTTATAAATAGCCTACCAGTTTTGCTTATGACAGCATCACCAGGGCTAGAACTTAAACTACTAAACAATATTTTTGATTAATAAACATAAATTCATTTCATAGTGGGTAGATACATAAAACTTTAATACGTTATACAATGGAGTTTACTAGCTATTGATTCTTTCCTCACTCAATTGGGAAATTAATATTATTTGAGAAAATAATAAATGACATGCTAATTATCTACACTTCATTAATTAATTACTAAATTATTTCAATAATTAATATTGTTTAGTTCTAGCCCTAATGATGCTGTCATAAGCGAAACTGGTAGTCTATTTATAAAATCACCTCTGTGGTCTAGCGGTTCAGTTGTTGGACTTGATTGCATGAGGTCCCGGGTTCGAATCCCGGGTCGGGCAACAAAAAGACTTTTTTTTTATTATAGAAGAGGAGGCAAACGAGCAAGTGGGTCACCTGATGGAAAGTGATCACCTCCGCCCACGGACATCCGCAACACCAGGAGTATCACAGATGCGTTGCCGACCTTTAAGGAATGAGTACGCTCTTTTCTTGAAGGTTCTTAAGTCATAATCGTTTGGGAATACCACCCTCGGTAACTGATTACACAAAGGTGTTATACGGGGTAAAAAATGTCTTCGGAATCGCACAGTTGTAGACCGCCACGCATCGAGATGATGGGCATGATAACTTAAGCTCTGACGCGATGTCCGAAGGTGGAAATCAGCGGCTGGAATTAATCCAAACAACTCCTCAGAGCATTCCCCATGATAGAGCGGTAGAGAACACTGAGTGACCCAACATCTCTACGCAACGCTAAAGAATCAAGCCGATTGGTAATTGCCCGGTCATTGACAATTCGAATGGCTCTACGTTGAATGCGGTCAAACGGAAGGAGCTGGTACTGTGGAGCCCCTGCCCAGAGTTGAGAACAGTACCGAATACCGGAGGCCGAGTTTGCGCTTTATATAGTTGTAAGCGATGGGTCGGTTTGAAATACTGTCTCGCTTTATTGAGCACACCAATTTTTTTCGAGGCTATTTTAGCCTTCTCCTCCAGATGACCACGAAATTGAACATTACTCAAAATGTCAACGCCGAGTATACCAATGCAGGCATGGCATGGCAGAAAGGGAAACGCTCTCAAATCGAGGAGATGCGACAAAGGGAGTCTTTTTTTAGCGGAAAACGCGCAAACTTGTGTCTTGTTAAGGTTAAATTGCACCAGATTCTGCTGGCCCCAAAACGAAATATCAGACAAAAGATTGTCAATTTTAGACACAAGTTAGTTCCGGCTCTCGATGACATGTTCCCGCGATATATTATGAGTATTATTGGGTTTTTCTAATTTTCTAACAAAAAAACGTTGCTCGGGATTGGATATGTGCCCCGTTGTCGATAGGCTAGCCACCTATGACATTGTGGGACTTAGTGTCTTCGGCTAGTCGTGGGTACCCTGGTTGTGCCTCTGCCTACCTTTTCGGGGATATGGGCGAGAAGATACATTTATTTATAAAATAATAAATTAAAAGTGATACGTAAAACAGAACAAGTGTTTTTTCACTTAAAATATGAATATTTAAGTTTAAATAAAGAACTAAAATTTTTTCAAGTAATAGAGATGATTGAAAGCGCTGTACAGCAACTAACTGAAACACCTCTGGATTGTAAAATAAATATGCTCGGGATATCGACGTAATGGTAACAGGTACGGTCTACATATACAAGTACGTATGTATTTATTTTTGTCATCTGGCGAGATATCTACTTGTTATATACCATTCTTAAGACAACATAAATTTATAAATAACTAGTTGTACCCTGATGCAGCTATGATTACGTGATGAATAAATGAAGTAAGTTGCGTGTTTTATTTAAATTTAAGTTTAATCGATGCTTGTTAAGCAGAATTCTGTATTGTGTTCTTCTGTGCTTTGATATTTTTTGTTAAACAGGAAGCAAAAGCTCCATCTCTTACGAACAGCTACAATATCTCAGGTTGGATTGCCTTCCATCGATTAAGGTATTTTCTTGAAGGTCCCTGAATCGTGTTGATATGGGAACACAGCGGCCGTCACATACTCGATATGTATGTATGTATGGTGTGTAAACATATTAAAATACTAATTAAAGTCATTTTTATGCTATTTTTTATCATTTTTACCTTACTAACTGAAGGAACTTTAAGGACTTATCACCTTTTTTTTTAAATAATTGCTCATTGTAATATTAGGTATTTTAAGGTAAATTCCCATAGTATACCATAATGTCATTTCTATAGATGACTCTATAGTTTAGATCCGACGACCAAGCCAAGCTGACGATGGAAACTAAAGACCATAGCCTTCCCCGTATAAACTACCTGACAAGCTGGGAAATGGTTTAATTATTATAAGCTTTCATTATCGAAATATGGAATCCAAAACTGCAAACAATTGTAAGATAAAAAGAGAGGTCAAAAGCGGCTTTACGAATAAGGCATGCAAAAGTGATATGTTAGCAAGAAATATCGCAGCTTACATTCATTACGTTGAACTTTTTGCTTTCTCACATTACAGGTTAGTTGAGGCAGCACGTCGGAGCAACTAGTGTCTAAACAAGTGCGTTCTGAAATAGTTACGACGGGATCTATTTCCCGGGCAGCTGCTCGCGTTCGTTGCCCCTCGCAGGGCATTAGAAGTATAATCAACGATAAAAATAGTGGACAGGGTTTAGATTAGAAACTAAGTAAATACAGGCACTTATGAATACAGCTTACTTTTTGTAATAGGCACTTCCCACGGAGTAATGAATAACAGCTACGTATATTTTAATATCAACTGTTTGTAGTGATACCGACGTATATATTTTGTAAATGATTTAATATGAATAAATTGTACGAATCTCAACTCGATGCTGGCAAACGAAATGTTTCAGATATAGATGTTAACCAACGATGCTAACACTTTTGCAGATCTAAAACATATTTATTGCATATTCGAGTAGAACTGTTTAAAAACATTTCTCGAACACATTTCCCCTGTCGAGTGTAGAGAGATCTCCACAATTACTGGCAGTGCTGAACTCACATTGCACTAAACTTGAACTGCGAGTAATGCAGTCCGTGCACCTCACCTTCGCTGCTTAGAAAGCAACAACTATTACACCTAACACACCTCCACCTACCCGTACACACGCACCAGTTACCACGTAACTGCATGCGGTAATCAAGTAAAAGCGAAACATTTGCTTTCAACTAGTTTAAAAATCTTAGAATTCAGGTACTCTCCACGTACGAATATTATTATTTATCGTTTATTATTTAGTAACATACTCGATTGTTCTGTATAACATACATATTAATTTACAATTTGGTAAGCGGTACAAAATTGTACGGTAAGCTCAATAAAAATAGAATATTGTTTGAATCTTATCTAAAAGTCCGCATTTGAAAATTTGCTCCCTGAATGTCACATAAGAGCAGCATTATTCGGCATCTAATAATTAAAAAAATAACGGGTTGCACTCCAGGAGCACGGTAATATTATATAGATAATATTACCGTGCCAGGGGCCTCTGTGCCAGCGGAACTGAAAACTTCAATATTATAACATACTATTTAATTCGGGAACAAATAAAATAATATATATCGCTCGTTGCGAATACTGCTAGTAGTACCAAATCGGGGGATTAGATACTCAGTTTGATATTTAAATATTATTACTATCGACTATTATTAGTAGTAAGTACTCGTAAGCTAGTGTATTTTTTATAATTTACATAAATGGGACTTATATGATTTGTGATGTCACTAGACATATCCGCTTATTCCTATATGTCGCAGTATGTATGTAGTTTAGTTTAATTAATTATTTATTATACTTAAGCAGTCGGTCATACTATACGTTAACTTGAAACGGTTCTCCCGGATTGGTACCTCCGACTAACATTTTCCTGTTTGTATAGTTCAAATTTTTCACTGACCCGTAAAGATATCGAGACTAAAACATCCTACCCTCAGGTTGGCAAATCAACTTTCAGACGTCAGACGTACACAGGCGACATGTACTTTTTATCATTGTGGGTCAAAAGATATTGAAACTTTTACTTCCAACTACTCAACACAACAAAATAACATAACAATGTTCAACGGCCGATTTCAGAGACGCCAATTATTTTATAATCAGGCATTAAGTCCACATTTTCAACACATAATTGTGCGTTAATGATTGATTAAATGTTAATTGACATCTCTGAGTGCGGCCGTTAGTGTACTTTTAAATTTCACTAAAATAATCAAAGACGAAAACCAAGATTTGCCCATGACAGACTACGAACTTGTGTACCCGGTTAGTGATACTTCTTGTTGTATAAATTGTTATATTTGAAAAAGAAGTAGCATGAGATAGCTAGTATACATTGACGACATTTAAAACTAACGAAATATTCTCACGAGCTTATAATGGCTGTTATCGTAAAATGTTATGACATGACTTTTTAATCAAAATAAGATACAGATGATAAAATGTGTTGCATTTCAACACAATGGTCACGTGGTTTCCAAAACAATCTTTTCGGTCTTGTTACTTTATTTGTACATAGCCTGGAGTCCGG
This sequence comes from Calephelis virginiensis, assembly GCA_002245475.1. NCBI lineage: Eukaryota > Metazoa > Arthropoda > Insecta > Lepidoptera > Riodinidae > Calephelis > Calephelis virginiensis. Next base: position 163,276 of record NJDC01004035.1, read on the forward strand.
ACACCGACAAGTACTTATAGAATCTATCCTTATAGTAACAATGTAGAAGAGTGAATTCTGTACATCTAAGTTGTTTAAAAAAAGGCACAGGCGATTAAAACCGGACAGCAGAACACGTTTTTAACATTTTTGGAATTGTCTGTCTGTCTGTAACATGATCGCGATACACGCCGAAACTACTGAACCGATCGTAACGAAATTTGGTTGGTAGATACTCTATGTTCCAAAAAAAGGGATGCTTTTTAACCCGCTCACAAAAACAGATTCTCGTAAAGAGGGGTAACAATCAAAATGTAAATTGGGCCATAGTTCATTAACGCGCTGTATTATTTGATTTATTCGTGTTTTGACTCGAAGTAACTGCTTTACAGATTATCTCACATATTTTGACATTTAAAAATTACAGCCATAGCAACACTCAGTACAACTTTAAATAAAGAATGTAGAGAACCATTTGACCGTAGAGGTCATCTTACAAATACATTCGTATTTTCATGCCAAGTAGATAATATCTAAAGAAACGAAATAAACGGGGTTCACTAGTATGTAATATAAGAACACACTGAAGTATTTTTGAGCTTAGAAACTTTTTTGATTTTTACAAAATCTTCAGAGCAATATGACTACAAATTATAATGTGATAAATTTAATAAAAGTGTATTCTTAAATTAACTTTTAATAAATTTCGATAAAATCTTTGATTTATTTTAAAACGTAGAGACTTTTTCAACAAACTTAAATAAGTGTTGGAAATCATTTTGTTCAGAAATAGTAAAATGTTCCGGTACACATTATTTCTAGTTTATGGTATGGGCGCTAGCGTCTGCCATTAATCAAATTTTAGTTTGCATTAAGTTATTTGATTTAGTAAAATCGGGCGCAAATTATTCAAAATCAGTCATAAGACGTCATAGAAAGTCATATCAGATTCTTGGGTAAAGCCGATTCGTGAGGAAACGATACACTCATTTCTTCACGAATACTTCACTTGTGCACTTTGACTGAATAAAATGTAACCAAAATTGACCAATTTACTCAATGTACGTATTGAACGATTACGAGAGATTCAAACTTCAATAATTAAGATCACCTGCGAACATCTTTTCACTCAATAGCGTGAAAATTCTTAACATATGTATATCGATATAAATATTAAAATAGAAAGAAGAGTCATCATCTAGTCAAGATTGGTCATGTCGCACCATAGATCTTTGTCTTGACGAAAATTTATAAGACGGCGCAGGGCGCTTGCGCGAATGTTCGTGTTGTCATGTCTGTGTACGATAACGCAATAAATTAATGTTTTATTCTATCACATAAATAATAGTACTTTAATACTGATAAAGCATTTCGTGCAAAATTATTCCCTAACCATTCCAAAATGTTAAAAAATGCCCAACATTAATATTCAAGTTTTCACTTCTGTCGGCACTCCCGGAGTGCAACCCGTCTTTTTTTGTTATTTATGTGATACGTATGCTATAAGTATAGGGTTTTAGGGAATATATTAAAGCAGTCGGCTTGTTTGGAGTTATTGTGCCATAAAAGCAATAAATGTTTTAAAAAAACTATTATACATAAAATTGATGTCCGTTAGTCTCACTAAAATTCTAGAACGGCTGAACCGATTTGGCTAATTTTGGTTTTTAATTATTTGTTCAACTCCAGGGAAGGTTTAAACGATAATAAAATGGAAAAATATTTTTCCCACACAAAGTGAATGGGTGGATCGAAGTTCGCCGGGACAGCTAATTTTTTTATAAATTAAGCCGCACTAGCTACTTTTGATATCTCAATTTCTATTACATTTTATAACATACATAAATGAGAAAAGTTTTAATTACATATATAGCGTTTTCTCTACCAATATATACATAATGTGGTATATAATATCTGAAACTAATTTGGTTGAGAAGTTATGTACATGAATTATTCAATTTATTTTAATGTAATCTTTCAAGTTTATTTATCACACATATAAAAAAAGAAACGACACGTTCATATCGGAGGTGCACTCGTAAATACAATTGCACGTTTATGCTTTCCTGGTAGTCGAATGCACCGAGTTGCATTCTAGTATGATTCTTAGCTATCAAAACAGACCGTCTTTAGGAACTCTCTCTGTATACAGTGAAATTTAATTTCAGACTTATAAATAAATTCATTTTGTGTCTAAAATCATGATGATTTTTTACAATAATAGACTTGCTGATCATACCTTATACATGTTATAGAGCTGTAAAGCCTACAAATTTTCGCCTCAAACTGGATCGCAACGAAGGTGAGCACTGACGTTGTGGCAACAGACAAAAGAAATCAATTTATTCAAGGCAAGTACTTATTTTTTTATAAAATATCTACAGTTGCTTCAGATTAAACAGTGGAATCTAAGAATACTACAGCAACATTGACTCTAATTACACTGAAAACTTTATTATAATTAAGAAAATGAAATTCTTAACATTTCATTTTTTTATATTTGGGAACAAAAATAGTTTAAGAATTGGCAGAGATACGAAGGAAATCATTATGTCCGTGCCAACTAGTACCAATTATCTCCCAAAATATACAAATAAAAAAACAATTGAAAGTAAAATAAACAATTTTGCTATTGGCGGCAGGTAGCAAGAGTAGGTAGGAGGGTGGAACCCTGACGGCCAAGTTGGTGCAAGGCAATCTACCAGTGCTAATTAATCAGTGGTGACCGCTGGAAAAAAATCTTGTAAATCGTAGGTAGCCATACTAATGTTGTGAATGTATAACTTTGTCAATAACAATATTACGAATTTCGGCTTAAGATTCTTGACCCGAAATCAACCATAGCCTACTTATTTTTTAAAAAAAAACATACTCCTACCTAACAAGAATGTAGGTTTGTATAATAGAAACTATTCATATTTTATTTTAAATAAAATTAAAAAAATTATAGGTAAAACAACACTTACAAATTGGTAGTTTGCCGAGTACCAAATAAAATGAACACGGTCGAATTTTGAGCATTGCGCATCTACTACATTAGGTATTCCATAAAATCGGGTAACAAATTCATACTCCCACAACTACGCACATTCAGGATCTTATATCAGGTGTCCTAAATCCTTGCCCCAAACTTTAAAAAAGTGCTACTTTGGTTGAGTGGCTTTAAAAGGATATAAATAGGTAAATACTATATATTTTACTGCAAATATACTTTGATAATAGTCCAAAACCATTAAAATACTTGAAAATGTGCCATAACAACATTATGTTTTAGATACTAATTTATGTTTCTAAACAAAAAGTTTCACAATGGGCAGTAAAAAAATATTACTTTACTAACAAAATAACATGGGTAAAGGGCCAACTGTGTCAGTTTTTTAGCCTTATGTCATTTGGGTAGTTACAGTAATATGCAGATGCATTTTGTTTACAAGCAGGTATATAGTGGCAAGTAGC
>NJDC01004035.1:179823-193015 GCA_002245475.1 Calephelis virginiensis
CACTCTATGTTACAATTTTCCGAAGCAGGAAGCGAAAATCGCGATGGTCAAGGTCGAACAAAATTATTGATAATAATATTAATATTAGTTTATTAATAATGATAAATTATCGCCTCTGTTGCCTAGCGTTTCAGTTGTTGGACTTGACTGCATGAGGTCCCGGGTTCGAATCCCGGGTCGGGCAACAAAAATAAAATTGGATTTTTCCAATTTTCTAATAAAAAAAATGTTGCTCGGGATAGGATATGTATGTGCCCGTTTGGCGATAGGCTTGCCACCTATCACATTGTGGGACTTAGTATCTTCGGCTAGTCGTGGGTGCCCTTGTTGTGCCTCTGCCTACCTCTTCGGGGATATGGGCGTGAAGATACTTTTTTTTTTATAAATTAATATGATTTAAAGGTAATTTTGTTTAAGCCTCTAAGACATCCGACTTCAGATTTGTACACTCAATTTGATATCCTTTCTGTAAGGCAATTATATGTATATAACAACGGCTATATTAAAACAGCATATCATGAGACAAGACTATCATTCAGATCGAAGATCATGGATAATTTATAAAGTTCCGCAATGCAAAAGTTTCTTTTCCCACTGTTTTTCTTTTTTTCTATGTCCATTACTGTATAATCGTATCAATAAAGACATAAATATTATGGAAAAAACTAGAACCATATGTAAAACCTTCTACATAACTACTTGAAGGATTGTGATTACAATGAGACTGAAGATTTATTAAAAATAATTAAATGAAACATCTAAGTATGTATACAAACACACTTCCTGTACGGACTATATAGGAAACTATTTATATAAAAATTGATATTAGGAAATTTAACATCGTATATTGTATTTTGATTAATATTTATCTTATTATGATCTCGCGAATATTTTTAGTATTATTATTTTTTGCATTTTTTATTTTTATATGAAACTAAATATTTTAAGTTTTATATATAATCCTGTCGAGAGTTAAAAAGAAAAACCGAGTCACACTACTTTGTCAAAAAGCAAATAAAAAAAAAACTTAAAAACTACTTGTCAGATCTTAATTACGTTTACAAGGAATCACCTTTTACGAATGATAGAAAACCTTAAATGGTCGTTCGTAATTGACAGAATAAATTCAAACAAACAAACATACAATAACTTGCAGGTCAATAATGACCCTTTTTTATTAGAGTCGGTTTAAATATATGTTTATTTTAATATACTTTATTTTGTGTACGAATGAAATACCTACTGACTCAATCGAATACTTAATTTACTATTACTTTGGTTTTAATTATTTCGTAGTGCTAATTGTGTTGTATCTCATTTTGTTGCTAGTACTGTGTCAAGTCATTAACAACTGGAAACTAGTATTTTCTGTCTACCTTCAGTTATCTAAGCCATGTTATTATGTTTGAGAATCACTACTTTGCCGTAATACAGTTCCAAACTAGTGCGGAAAGTAAAGGTTTTCTTTTCTATGTGCCAAATCGCACTCAATTAATGTAAATTTAAGTTCATTAACTGTATATTAGGCACAAATTGTATAACAGTAAGCACAATGAAATTTATTATTATTATTCTTTATTATTATTATTTAACGATAACCTAGCGAATGGCAAATGTTTCTGCATATTTGTTATTTGTCATTCAAATGTCTAACTCGTATTGGTTATATTTTGCTGAAGTCAACCAATACTGTTACATTTATAACAGTAGAATCAAATCAATATAGATGTTGACGTCCGCTATCGTCTCACACTAATTTTGGGAAAAAAATCACGTTGTCGATAAATAAGATCAATATTTTTACGATCTTGATGGATAACATTATAAAAACATAACCTACCTATTTGTAACATTGAACTTTTTGTGCAACCTAAGTCCTAAAGGACCGAATTAATGTTTGTCTATATGATGAACCATGTGTAGGTGAATTTTATATTAACCTGATTTTTTTTTATTTAAAGGCTATCTGGCATTGGCCTTGTAATGAGTCGATTGTGTTGACCTTGGCCTTGGTTATCCTAGTTACCACGGGTAAGTGACGTTAGCCTTGACCTATAGAGTTTTGGGAGTTATTTATACGGACCAAACAAAATAAAAGGCGAGCACAGGCTTACCGTCACTATCACTGTGACATCTCACTACGTAGTAGAGTTTCGCAGCAACTCATACGGATTGGTACCAACGTCTTACCTATTTCTACCACCATAACGTCAGCGCCTGTTGTTGTTTCAGTTCGGAGAATAAGATACCCGGTAAACTTAATTTTGCTCGAGGCCTAACACGTCGGCCTCAGGTTGACAACGCACCATTATCATCTTTGGTGTATCCAGGCAGCATGAATTTCTTACCGTCGGGAAATTTATCTGCTTGTTTGCCTTCTAATATCATTATAAGAAATACTTAGGCGTCTAAGTATTTAGGATTATCCATGACCTAAATATCTCAAGAATCCTGGCTCCCTCAACATATTAGCTGCTTTAGTTTCTTTCATACGACGTAAATTTATGGCAGCCTTTCCCAAAGTGGGCGATAACGCCCCCTTGTGGGCGCTGGAAGCCTAGAGGGGGGCGGTATAAATCTTGAAAAAAATGTTTTTTTTTAAACTAGGCGCAACAAATATGTTATTGAGGTTATTAACAAGAAAAAAACGAGGGGGGGCGCTACAAAACAACTGATTTTCAAAGTGAGCGTTACATGAAATAAGTTTGGGAACCTCTGATTTATGGTGTCATTACAACTCTATTTTTTACAAATGCTATAGAAAGAATCCTTTAACTTGTTCTCCTGAATAAAAAAGCATGTTTCTTATTAAATGACAATTATTTAAAGTACCTATGAGATAGGTAAACAAATACATTAAAACATCCTTGGTCTTAAAAATCCTTTATGCTAAAGTTCGCAAAATTTGACCTTGGCCTTAGATGGCCCTGGTGCACGAGGGTCACCTGGCTCAAAGGATACAAGCTAAGCAACGTCCACTTGTTAGTGATACTGCTTTTAATACTGCTGAAGTCCAAATATTATACAAATTAGATCACCAGTACCATTCATATCCGATCCCATAAAAAAAGGTATTTACTTAACTTGTCTATTAATATTTTGAAATTAATATCTGTTTTTCAATTAGCTTAACGTAAGCACCATAAGGATTATAGAACACACACCGAATTTGAAATAATGCCTAAGTTAGAACTATAACATTTTTATCATGTAGGGTGAGATTGATTTCATGGCCTTGAACTATTTAGTTTAAAAAATAACTTATCAAATTAAGCAATAACAGAAAATAATATAAGCACTGACCTAGATCAGGGATGGAGCTCGTAGGTTCCTCAAAAGTAGGCGGCTTAAGAAGACGCGGTGGTGGAGGCGGTGGCGGTGGAGGTCGCATACACTGAATGACGGAAGGCGGAGGAGCCGGCGCCGGCAGCAGGCAAGGAGCTCGAAACTCCTTAGCAGGAGGCGCAGGCAGCTCCAACCGTCTAACACCAGTCGTCATCTCAATATCATAAGCGATATCTTGCTCCAGTTCACGTTTTGGTGTTAATTTTGGATAACACTGCATTGTTTTGTAATGTCGAACAGTTCCACAAAAACTTAATAAAATCTAGTTGTGCATTTCCAATGTTTATTAGTTATTATGTTCGCGCGAATGTGTGGCCGCTCCAGTCGCGGAGCCGTTCGCTCGCCGCGGACAACTTTCTCTTACTGGCGTGGCGGTGCCGCTGGACGAAAGTGAATCTGCAGCCCCGCGCCCTGTTCCCCGCCCTCAGGTGTTCCTGCACCGCCCGCCCTACACTCAACACTACCACTGCAACTCACCCGTCAACTTTAACCTTACTCTGTGACCTCTTGAGTGCAACGTTCTTTAAAAGCTTATTAACTTTTAGTTACTTTTAATTAAACGTATTGTAAAAAATGCTACTGTAAATCTTGCAAAGCTAGATAAATTATGCAATTTTGAAGCAAACGAGAGGGAGTTGTTTTCAAGCTACCAATGTTATTGCAATTTGTTTAAAACACGTGTTTTTAAACTTGCTTTGAAAATTAAAAAGCTTAAACTTACATCAACCAACAGAAAATTGTTTTTGCTATGCGTGTGGATACAAAATTTTGCATAAACATTTTACAGTGTATTCTAATTTTAACCACAATAAAAAAAAACTATTGATTCCTATATTGTATGTAAATCGATTTGTTAGACCTCGTTTTTTATTTACCGTACTTCTAAGGTGGTCTTATTGCCACCAAGTCTTGATCCGGTGATGGAAATCGAGGAAAATACATTTAAGCAACATAATATTCGATATTCGATTTAACGAAAAAAAAAATCAGAGTCAGATTTTTGCAGTTTTCGTTGTGCAGTTTTTAAATTATCATTAGACTACCAACTTGGACGTACCCCACAATATATGTGGTAAGAAACTAATTCAAATTTTTTTAGATATTATTAATTATCAATTTTTTTTAATTAATTAACTATATAATATTTTTAATAACAAATCAATAACTACTGAGACAAGTACTTTTCATTGTAACCTCTGTAAAATATATTTTTTTAAATCTAATAAAATCACCATATAGCTTCATATTTCTAAAGGATTAAACTTAAGTACTGGTTTACTAGTGTATCCGCAATACACCAATACGTTTCCTTCTGCTAATTCGATTTCATGACTTTTAACAAAAAAACAATATTTCTAACACTTTTTATAAAATGAATGATACATTTGTAACGGTGATTTAAAAATTATGGTATGTATGGTAAACCCATGGTAAACTTATTTTATAAAATAATGTAAAATTGTATGGCTATGGGACATAACTATGAGGTACCTATAAGGTAGCAGGTCTATTTCCTCTTTGAGTTTTTTTTTTTTATTTTGTAAAAGTTTGGTAGAACTATGCACAGAATTTATTAATTTAATCATATCACTTCCGCCATCTACTTGTTCTGTTTTTATCCTTTTGATATTATTTATGTTCAAAAGTAAGGTTGCATTTTATTGTTATTTAATCACACCAATCGTAACGTAATCTAACATAAAGGTACTCGATAAGCGGCCAACGGACAAGAGCTATATTTGACTCTGACCAAAAGTTAGTCGAGAAAGGGAAATGTAAAAAGTTTAACACAGAATGACGTCAGAGTCATCTGTAAACGTAAAACTTATGGTTCTAGGTAGGTACGTCACCGCGTTGTTACACGTTTTTAGTTAATATGTTATGCTACTATTGTATTTGTTTGTTTAACATTTGTTGAGTTTGAAGAAATGTTCAAAATGTATGCACCATACGTGTCAGTTTGATACATTACTTATTCTAATTTCTATAATCCCTACAAAACGTGAAGAAATCCATAATTTTTTGTTTGTTAGCAAATTATGCAACCTTGAGATTGTTACGTACAATGTGTCACACGAGTTACGGCTACCGACTACGGACCGTACCACACAATCAGCATGGCACGTCGCTGGTTCTACGCGCTGAATGTCGGAAAATATTTAACCTTCGCACAGTTTTGCTTCCGTATTTTATACGCAAAATGTTTATGGGTCAGTTAACATGATTTAATATTTGCATCTTATTACATCTATCTTTAGTCAATGACTTCCAGTTGTTAAATAATGATAATTAGAGTTATCATATATATCTCGTGTTGGAACTGTCAGACTTTCAGGATAAAAGTAAAGAAGCAGACGAATCCACTGATTTTTGGAAACAAGATTTCTCAAGCATTCTCAATAAGTTAGTTATTTCAGTATCTCGTAGTCTGAATAACTTAAGTCTTACATAACTCTACCTTCTCAATCGACAAGCAACAAACAACGGAGTCAAACTATAGGTACGTCGTTAGATACATACAATTTCAATTAAATTAAAGGTACCATAATTAAATTACATTACAAATTGCAGTGTGAGATAGAAACGTATATTATCATTTCACAAGCATGTTCACCTTCTAAATATTCTGAGATTTTATAATGGCGTTTCTTACATAATTTTGTTTCAATACATTTTTTATACTTATTCAAAGATAGATCTCTCTACTAACACTAGACATCAAAAAGTCACTAAGGTTAGTTCAAGTTAAGTAATTATTGTAGTACATTTGCCAGACTATAAATTGTATAGATTTGACATTTGTTATTACATAGGACATTTTATGATTCGAGCAGAGCAATCATCATATGGTACACACAAAGAGATTTCAGGAATAACAAATTGAAATATTTATTTTTACCATGCAAAGAGGATTGTAAGGAAAAATCCTTTCATGTGAGAGTACCTTGTTCAGAAAACTCTCTATGTCATGGACAAACAAGCAAATACAGCTGATTTGTTAATTAAAATATGCCACATGCTGACATTGCAGATTACCATCTTTTCGGAATTGCCAATCTGAGATTGAAACGCCAGGTTCTGTAAACACCATTAACCTTTATCCTACATCTTTTATCTTCATTTAAAAATATGAATATAAACAAATGACGTCAACAAACAATTGTCAGAACAAACTTTTAAACATAAGTCCTGATTTTGTTAGATATCTTGACCGTACAAACACTGATTATTTTGTTCTCAGATTGAGAAACTACAAAATGTAGCGAACAAGCAGGTGTGAGTCCCGGTGGCAATACTCGTAGACTACTGTCGAAAATCCATACTATTGATTTATTTAGTATAAGTATTCATTGTTTATAAAATTTTAGATAATGTTACTTTCTCAAGTATCTGCTACTTAACTAAAATTAAGTTAAAAATTAAAAAAACATCCGAGCATTTTTAAATTCCATTTGAATGACATAAAATGTGATAAGTGGTGGTTTAATCGATTCGGCAAAAGCCGATATTAGGTATATAGTGAACTCTTACTGAACATTGAGCACGATCGCCGATAAGGGAAGATAATCATCTCGTTGATAGCACGGCAGTGGACATGACAGCAGTTTGTATGCATGGACTTTAATGAATTCATATCTCGACTTCGAGATAGTACACGAATCTGTTATCTCCATCTAGCACAGTCGACACAGTATGTACTTTTATATAACCCTGATGTTTTTCTCCTTAAACTACTATAATTACTGTTAACGTGCAGCAATACTCAGGTACATAAACAGATTAACCAGTATTTTAACATTGCTAACGTAATATTTGTTTCATGTGCCAAGAAAAGGGGGTTCTGGATTTACCTGTTTATTATTATATGTTTATTGTTATTTAGAGATACTTCGTAGATAGCGTCTACCGAATGCACCACTTTAAATGATTCTTGTTTTTTTTTTGAAAACAGAATTCCCCTTCCCCCAAATTTCCCTGGCTCCCGTATAAATTAGATCAAGATCCGCCGAACGGTTTTTGAATTAAACTTTCGAATGTTTGCATTTTGTTTATTAAGATGATATGACAGTTAATTAATGTCTGTTGTTGCATTTTCACTGCGGTTAAATTATATCTGTTTAATTCTTTATTGCCAGATATATCCACCAACAAACCAAAATTAGAGAAATTTCTACGGAATATACAATACACAATTTGTAATACAGTAATTTATTATTTACATAAATGCCGACAGATATTTAACAAAACATAATTCTTATAACCAATGTGTTTGTTTCATCTTACAATTACTAGTCATTTTTATAATATTCCACAACAATGATATTTGTATGTACATATTTGCTATATATTCGTCTGCACGGACGTAGACAGGGCGAAGGTTAAGGGGGTTCATACCCTTCCTTTTCAATTTTAACACATTAACATACATAATGCGCGCAATTGTTATTTTTATGAACTAGATGTTATTAAAAAATATGTGGAATAAATCTCTTAAAAAAATCTAAACTTGAACAAACTAAACCTATGGTGGTTATGTTGGTGCTATGCTATTTTTTCGTAATAAACCAAAAAAAAGTAGATGGAACATTTTAGACGTGTCAGATTAGTCCAGCTATGTCAACCGGTGACATTTTTGTGGCGCCACGTACATTCGAAATAATTCCTTACAAAAAAGCCAGGAAGGCACACAGCAAGCACAACAAATACATTAGTAGTTTTCAATTCGGAATTAGTCAAATAATAATACAAATGTACTTAATTAGATGTTTTTTTTTATATACCAGTACAAATAAAAATAAAAACTGCATATTAAATCATGCATTTTATTATTTAATCAATTTGCTAAACTTGTTGCTGAATTTTTATATTTTTTAATAACTATTTTTGTTTTGAAATGTCGCCAGATATGGCCAAACCATGGGTAATTTAGCAACACTTTTGCAATTCTGTTTGGAATTTTCAAGCGTGTGTGGCAACTTTTACAAAATCTACGGAAAAATTGGATTTGAACCACAGACTAGTAAGAGAACTACACATTGTTTGAACACACGCGCCAGTGCTATCCACGCCTGAAAATCTACGTCTAACGAAACGTTGGTCGTAGCGCCATTTTGAATGATGACCCTGACTGACACATGTGTGACTTTTTTTTTCTCTATTATTAGTTAATTTGCCTATTTCTGGGGCCGGCTAAGACTACTTTTAGGCCATGCTGCCATCCGTATTAATTAGGTCTTTTTAACAGCCATATTAGTCAATATATACAAAGTCATGTCAGGGTATGAGTAAAGCGGTGGCGTTGTTATTCAAGCTCATCTAGTGAAAAATCCTACATCTAGTGACATTTGGCAGCAGCAAGGTAATACACCATACACTAATTTCTTCATGCACTCATGCATGCACTTTCATTGAACAAAATTATACAAAATGCCACCAAAATTGTGTAATCACTTAATATAAACACGAAATTCAATAATTGAAAAAAAAATTACCATCGTGATTCCCAATGAGACCAAAAAACTTTTTTTCTTCATCTTTACCTTTTAGCTGTCAATTGTCAACTGGACAATGGCCATTGAGTACAAATTGACCATCTTGATAGTTGACCATTCAATCACACCAGAAAATCAACTTAATATAATGAAACGTTGGTCGTAGCGCCATTTTTAATTTGCCCCTTTCTAGAAAAGAAAGTCAACGTATATCTATAACGGCGTATCGTGTCAAAAAGTACAAATCAATGTCAATACAACTCAATTTTATTATACTAAAATAAGTAATTCCAGTATAATAACATTGTAAAAACTACGTAATATAATAAAATACTTATGATTTCGCATAACTATCCACTGCCGACCCGATGCCGACAATAACGCGCGGTCAAAACGCCCTGGGACTCACACAAGTTAACTGACAATATGGCGCGACCTGCGCTAGATGACGGATAGTAGCGTTGTGCGCCCTAAAAGGAGGCAATCTCTGACCGTGTATTGAGCCTTCAAAGATGTGCGAAATTTTGGACGCGATGTAGCACTATAATTTTGAGAATTTGATGCGTTGTCGCATAGCAAACGAACTAATAGAGTGTAATAGAATCAGGCGCCGTTTTACCAATTTGGGCTCCATACGACACTTATTAGCTGACCATAATAATACGCTAAGCTTCATCACATCCACTATAATTTGACATGTGTTAAACGTGTTAAATATGCCCAATTTCTGCATAAGAACAATGTAGTACAAGGAGGAATTAAATCTATTGCTCGCAATAAGGTGTCTACAGAATTTCAATCAGCCGATGCATGTATTAGGTTTAAGAAATACGACTTACTTTCAAGCAACTACAATCCATTCATTCCACGATTCTATAGAACTATGATGAGAGTTGTCAAAGAAGTCCCAATAGATTGGACCCTCGAAGAATTGGTTACAAACATTAGATGTCCAAACGAATTTATTCGCGCCATTAAGGTAAGGCGTTTGAATAAAAGGCTCCACAAAGAAGGTAAAACTGTTTTATCACCAACTACTACAGTGGTCCTAACCTTTTAGGCCAATCTTTACCCGACAGAGTGTTTTAACATAATAGACAAATACAGAGACAATAGACAAGACATAATAGACAAAGAGGTTTCAAAATGGTTATGTCTCAGAAACACATCAGTTACTCCGATGCTTCAGCACGTTTCCCTAGAGTCAGGGCCCCTTATTACGACCATGCAAAAGCATCTTGCTCTTCACAATCCACTATCCCTCATAAAACCTATCATCTTCTGTTCTTCCCGCTACCCTACCCCACACGTCGACTTTATCATATCTTAAAACTGTTTATAAATCAACCCGCCCTAGGCCAGTTCTGGGAAAATCATTTAACAAAATAGCTCATGCTCAAATTACTAGCACTCCCAAGCCAATTACAAGCCAATGGTTGCGCACTGTCTAGTCAACCACAACATTTAGATAACAGCATGGTTTTCCTCACAAGGTTTTTTAAGAGTACCATCAATTTTAAAAGTGATGTATATCAACCAGAGTCTTTGAAAAGTATACAAGAAGCGCTATCCACTTTGGAATCTTTTTTTATGGTAATAATAATAATAATGGCTCCAGTACAGAATATCCTTTAGTAGAATGTCATTAGCATTTGAAACAAAGTTTCAGACATAGCCTACTTAGCTAACACATATAAACACGTCGTCTTTGCTATCTCTGAGACACGGCTTAGGCCTGGTTCTTAGTTTTAGAATTTCATGTTATGCCAAATAAATCTTCTGTTTTTCAATAAATCAATATCCCTTCCCATAGTCCAAATATAAATATAGTTGCAGTTATAATTTACAATACTACTTATATCTTATATCTAACTTGAATGTTATACAAGAATTGGAACCAATATTGTTGCAAGTCATTTTTGGCCCGTGTGTTATCATGGATGATTTCAATGTGCACAACATTCTGTGGAGCTCGCATTGGAGTGACTCTAATTCCAGCCAGTTTCTTGACCTTCTAGACAAGTTGAATTTTTGTGTTGGTAACAATGGGACTGCAACCCGTAGGGTGTCACCTCTCCAAAATCCTAGTACTGTTGATTTGACTTTAGCTTCTAGTCTTATTACCACAATGAGCTCTAAAACCCTTCGTAACTGGCACGGAAGTGATCACTTTCCCATAATAGTGTATAAAGAAACCTCTTGCACCCTTCTTCCTTCACCTTCTCCTCTATCGAGATACAATTTATCAGGGGCTCTCTGGTCAGACTATTCTAAAGATACCGAAAACCGAATCATTTTATGAATGAATAAATGAATGAACTCTTTATTGTGCACAATTAAACTTTTTACAAAATGGTACAACTAAGTAGTAACTCTTGGTAAAACTTCCAAATATTCATATTTTTAAAGAAAGAAACACTTGTACTGTTTTACTTATCACTTATAATTTATTACTTTGTAATTAGTAGCCTACCGGTTTCGCTTATACAGCATCATCAGGGCTAAAACTTAAACTACTCAACAATATTATTTTTGATGTGTACTATAAATTCATTATAATGGGTAGATACAAAAAAACTTTGATACGTTATAAATTATAACAAAGTAATAAATTATAAGTGATAAGTAAAACAGTACAAGTGTTTCTTTCTTTAAAAATATGCATATTATTATAGTTTATAGTACACAAAAGGCGGTCTTATCGCCAAACAAAGCGATCTCTACCAGACAACCTTTTTGTCTAAGGAGATTATATAAACATAGGTTCAGTAGGTAAAGAGATTAAACATACAAAAACTATAACATAATATTAAAATATTTATCATAACAGTAAGGAGAAAAACAAAAACAAAAATAGTATAAATGTAAAACTAAAAAAAACGAGATACACCATTTCAAATTAAGACATATTAATATTACATCATTTAAATGGAAGTAAATACCACATCAATTATCACAAACACAACTTTGGCTTTTCAAATAATGTACTTTTACTAAAGTTTCAAATGTAGTCAAAGTTTGTGCGAGTCTTATATTAGTTGGTAAACTATTCCATAACTGAACAGCCTTCACAGAAAAAGAGCGCCCGTAGAAATTTGGGTGATGTAGAGGGATACGCAAACACAGATTTTGAGCAGAACGTAATTCTTTAACATCATACTTGAAAAAATTGGAATGTATCTTATAAGTAACTTGGGGATTTAAGGTCAAACAGCACACAGTATAACAGAGAGAGTACATGAGCATTACGTCGAAGTTCAACAGGAAGCCACTTTAACTGCAATCGAAATTTCGACACTAGTGTATTTAATTGATCTTTTCTAAGATCAATAAAGCTTACATAATCTAACAAAAAGAGTAATGACTCCGCAAGAGCAATTTTAGTTGGTATGGGCAAGATATTTTTCAGGCGTTTCATAGAGCTCCAGGAAGCGATAACTTTTTACTGATTTCTTTCATTTGAAATCCCAAGATAGATACCCAAATTTTTGACGTTTTTAGAAAAAGGTATAGACTCTCCTTTGATCGTGATTGATGGTAACGAATTCTAATCGATGCGTGAAATAAGCTTACTACTACTAATAATTATAGTTTGTGACTTCTTCGGATTAATTTTAAGGCCGTAATTTGTACTCCATTCACAAATAGAAGCCAAATCTGAATTGGTATTGTCAATAGCAGAATGCAAATCTTCTAAAGCAGCATGAGAGTAAATTTGAAGGTCATCTGCATACATATGGTAGAGAGACAAAACATGACAAGTAATGGAGCTAATAAAAAATGAAAACAGAAAAGGAGACAGAACACTACCCTGAGGTACGCCAGTTACTATGTCTGACCAATCAGAGTATAAATTTGCATGTCTAATCCTCTGCCGGCGACCTTGCAGATAACTGCGAAACCAATCAATTGCTACAGGAGATAAATTAATTGACCTAAAAGACTTAACATTATATCATGGTCTACTGTGTTAAAAGCATTACTAAAATCTAACAAGGTAAGAATAGCAAGTTTCTTACTATCCATTGCACGACCAATATCATCAGTTATCTTAACCAAAGCAGTAGTTGTACTATGACCGGAACGGAAACCGGATTGTAAAGGATTATAAAGGTTATTTTTGTGAAAATGTAGGCTAATTTGATTGTAGACAAGACGCTCAAAGAATTTTGAGATAAATGCTAAAATATAAATGGACCGAAAGTCAGAAAACTGTTCAGGATTGGTATTTTTAGGTAAAGGAATCCTCCTTCCAAATATTAGGAAATATTCCAGAAGCTATTGATGAATTTAATATTTCTGTTATAGAGGGAGCAATTATATCTAAAATAGGAATGATCATATTACGACTAATG
>NJDC01004035.1:193872-207336 GCA_002245475.1 Calephelis virginiensis
GACGTTGAGCATCCCTACACACAGTATTATAGTGATTTCTTATCTTTATATACTTCTTGCGACTTTCATCGGAACCATCAGCTCTAAATTTAACTTTCGCCCGATGCTTTTTATTAATGATAGTTTTTATCTCATCCGTGAGCCACGGTGCGGGTATATGTTTAACTCTGACCGGTCTTAGGGGAGCAAGTTTGTTATAAAGCTGTAAGATATGAAAGTAGAACTTCTCAACTTTTTGATGCACACATTGTTCATTAGTTATTGAAAACCAGTCAATCAAGCTTGCGTCCGAACAAAGGGCATCTAAATCCATACCACTAAAATTGCGTTGCATAAGAATCGTAGATTTTAATTTAGGTACGCGTAGTTTATATGACAAGAAAATTAAATGATGGTTAGAAAAAATATTAGCTGCACACTGTACTGTGAAGTAAGGAAAAAAGTATCAAGAAGTTCTTCGAAAGAGGGAAAAAATTAACTTGTGATGAAGGACTATAAAATACTCCTAATAATAATTTTGTCTGTGACAGGTGTATTTCAAGCAATAAATGCTCAGCAGAGTCAATAGGTGGAAGTTGAGGTGACGTACTAATAATATTAAGAAAAACAAGCTTGTAAATAAATCGCTACTCCGCCACAACCTCTGTCTATACAATCATTTCTTATTAATTGAAATCCGGGTAAAGCAAAACAAGTTAAGGGTAGGCAAGGTTTTAGCCAAGTTTCAGACACCAGAATAGCGTGTATGTGTTTGGAATGAAAAGTTGTAAGCATATCACTGTGATGAGCTGGAATTCTTTTTGCATTTATATGAATAACGTTGAAATTTCTTACTACATCAGAGAATTGAGCATTTCTTGTGTCAATAATAGAAAAGTAGCTGAAAAGTAGTTGTGCTGTGAAAACTATCTTCACCGTGTGTGCTACTAGATGATGACAAAGAGTAATAATTAACTTCCATATTTTCCGTACAATAGTTTGACATTTATACTAAACTAACAATACGAAATAGAAAAACCAATAAAAGTAATAAACAAAAAAATAATAAGTAAATGGTAATAAGTAATAAATATGAGAAAAAAAACTTAAATTAACAAAACTTCTACTTCTGAAAACTAGAAACATCTGCACTTTACATGTGATTACATTAAATAACATACATGACTATTTAGGCTGCATGATATTAAACATTTGCATTAAAAAAAAGTTAGACACACAGCAACCATAGACAAAAGACGAAATGACAATCTTAAAAATAATGACATTTGACATTAACATACAACAACCCAAAGAGTATATAATCACTACGTTCTAAGAGACGGCAATACTTATATTTCGTTCAGCTCTGAAATAAACGGCAAATAACACCAACCACACGATATTGTAGCGTAACCATAAACTATACAATGTTAGCCCCATTGACAAGCTGTCATAATTGACATTGTGATGGGACAAGTCGATAATTATTTACGACAAATGTTAGTGATGTGCTTTTTTTCGATAAAAATAGCCCCCACAGCTCAGTATTATTAAATTTCCAATTTCGAAATATTACGACCAGATTTACTGGTACAAAATGTCTTAACAAAGATAATAAATAAAAGTCGATTTTTTGATGACATGTTTAATAAAATTAACACCAGAATTTTACCATTTTCTGCAGAATGGTATTTGTCACGATTACAAAATTTTATAATAGTAAATTTCACAAGTACCACTGCACCAAGTACCTTACGATACACGCAAACCTAAATTTTACGACGTAAACCTTACAACTTTTATCGTTTATCGACGAGGCACAAATTGTAGTATCAGGTTTGAACGATGAGTAACATAGTACTGTAATTCTGAGTCTGAGTTTCATAAATTTTGGTATTTGTGTACAGGTTGCCCCACGGTAAACGTAATAAAGACACCATTACATACTTCATCTTTAAAACGAACAATGTTTTAAATATTTCAACAGTTGTTGTCCGTTACATTACTTTGACATTAATTTTGTAAAGTGGCTATGCTATGCTATTTTAATATATACACGTAAATCTTAATCTTCTTAAAACTAAACGGATCAAGCATGAAAATGTTTTATTGCACACAAGATCTAAACACAATAACACTAAAAATGCACTAAATTAATGGCAAACGTCCAATGATTTCCTGAAAATCTAAAAACAATAAAATTAAAAACTGAACACTAATTTGAAAACGCAGATTAAAGAAGTAAAACTTTTAAAACAAATTCTCAACAACGTGTTTCTCAACAACAAAAATGGAAAAAAATCTATTTTAACAGTGAGTAGTTGTCAGTTGTCACATAAAAGGTTGGTATTTGTGACCGGTTGAAACAAATTTAAAATTTACATTCAAATTATATCTTATTTCACTTGAAATAAAGTTTAAAATGGAGTGCACATTGCAATAAAGTTTGTTGATGTTCCATAATGTCCACCCACTGCAACAAGTAACAACTCACAGTTGTCAACACTGTGAGAATAACAACACTTTAATTTTGTAAACAAAAAACTTTTAGTTTTTGTCTAGGTAGGTATTTTCAACATGTAAACTATCAAAAACAGAAAGTATCGACAGTTAATGTAAATTTTGTAACACTCAAGGAAAAGAAACTAACTATTTATAAAAGTGAACTGTGAAAATCAATTAAAATTACATTGATATTATGAGAAATTAAAACAAAACAAGACACAGAAGTGAAATATACGAATCAAGTGACGCCAAAACACTATCAAAATTTACTTCTTTATCCCTCATTTCGAACGACTGCTGGCTGTTACTGCTCTCACCTTGCTCGCCGGAGCCGGGGCAATCGTACTAGCTGACTCAGAAGCATCTTCTAAGGCACCCAGGATAGCATCCAGTTCTACCATGTTACACACATGATGTCGTGAGCCATCCGGATCTCACACGACGATAATTCCATTTCTGGTCCAACAACGACTGATGCCAACTCGCTCGGAAGCAGCCATAAAAGTCTTGTGCCTATTTTTGGTTAAAAGCTTGGATATTACGATATCCGAGCCCAGTGCCCTTTAGGCAGCATTTAGCTTTCCAGATTATATTTTTAATGGTTACGTCACGCAGCTTAAGAAGGATAGGCCTAGATTTGTCTGAGTTGCTGTGGCCAATTCGATAACAAAGTCTAAAGCAGTCAGGAGAAACTGAAATCTTTAATTTATTGACTATAACATCAGATGTGACTTTACAAACATCTTCCTTATTTTGCTCTGAAACACCATGAATCAGTAATATTTTTTTCCTGCTATTCATCTCCAGCTGGTCATAATTGTTGCATAATACTTAAATTAATGAATGTAGATTACGAAATGCATCAAAAACGAAAGACTTAAAAGAAAGAAAACTGAAGATAAGGCTGTATGAGAGCTCTCAGGACCAACAGGTACAGCACTAGAAACTTCCAATTCCTTTTGTCTTTTCATGAAGATATCCATCTGTGACTGTAATTGTCGATTCATCTCCATAACAGACTGTTTTAGATCCTCCATTATTGGAATTGGGAAAAGCACAAATTCAATGTCAAACTTTAAAACTTCAATTCACAAGTTATAATGAATGTTTGTAGGAAATTATCGCAGATAAGGAACAGATTTAACACTAATACATAAATTTTTGTCAGAATGCATAAATAATACAATTAAAATGAATTAAAAAATTAAGAGCACTGATTATTGTATGTTTACTCTTTGACTCCCACCCGCAAAAAAAAATACTTACCTTCTGTCACTGCTAAAAACTTAACGAGCACACACACATATGCACACAAGGAGCAAGTAAACTCAAACTCAACTCAACTCAAAACAAGTAAACTCACTAGTCTTAGTATGAAAAATTACATTGAGTTTAAAAAGGTTTCTGCCTCATGTAAATGTCTTCTACCCGCAAAAAAAACCTGCAGGTGTGCGTTGAGTATGTCTTTACAGTTAATACCCTTAAATGGTTATCAGTTGTTATATTTGATACCATGTACATTTACAAACTGAAAGTATTGAATTGAAATAATCATAAAATATTGTTGATTATTTTGTTGGGACCTAGGCTAAGCAAAATATCATATGCCTTGTACATCTTATTCATTCATGGACTACCTATCTAGAAACAATATTCATTTGCAATAAAAACTTTATTTAATTTTTGACTAGACAGCCATGGCCTGTTTCACAATCATATTTACATTTTGAATTTTATGAATTTTTGGTAAAAAAAAAATACTTAAATAGATAGGCAATAGATGTACAGTAATAATATAATTCAATATTGAATAGAATTACACAACCAAAATAAAGAAAAATAAGGGAAAACAGTTAGGAAGTGCCGTTAGTGACAATTCACAATCTGTGCAATTCACGACATCATAAACTTTGACAAGCCCTCAAAAAACTTAATGAAAGCAAATATATTGATTCCCAATAAAAAATCTGTGCCATATTTAAAAAAATCGAAATAAGGTACATTAAAAAGTTTTACAAGATTGTGGCAGTTTTTTAAATGTTTTAATTTAAAAATAATGAAGCCGATGTATTTTAATTCGGACCCTACAGAAAACTATTTGGTCAGGTAAAAGCCTAAACTTGTCCCAGTAACGCCCCAATATGCCACAGCTTCAACTGCACATTAAAATTCTTACTTATTAGGAGGATAATTAAATGTCACAATGAGACTTTTAATTGTCAGGATGACCCGGCAGACCAAATAATAAATTTAAAATCGTTGCTTCGAAATAATAGAAGCGGTGAGCCAGATCGTCCAACAATTCTGAAAAATATGGAAATGGTGTTAGAGCAGACCCGAACAGAACAGGTGAATGTTCATTCTCGTGCTTACAGTGCAGGATGGGTTGTTTATGAAATATTAAAAATTTTAAAAATAAGTGAGTGTCCAAATTTTAGGCACAGCCTAATTCAAGTTAATAGCAGCAGTGTCCATGACTGGATAGTTCAATAAGAATATATGGCAAGAACCAACTAAACTACCCATCCTAAGGTGAAGTTAGGTATTCGGTACAATGGTTACCGATAAAATTAAAACTTGGAAAATAATGCACATAAAAATAATCTTTTCTCTCCTCTAAAATGTGAAGAACAATTTGACCATTTCCTATTTATAACGATAACGTTCTAAATAATAAATTGGTGCAGTGCAATAAATTTTAAAGGGCACAGATGTTTTCCGTCTACAAAATCGCGAATTACCTAATGTGCAAAGTAAAGCATTTCAAAAATTTAAAAAAGTTAAAAAACAAACGTCTGAACAAATATCTTCTTCGTTTTATTCATTCCAAAATTAGCTATTTGTTTCCAAAACAAATAATTGAAAGTATTATGGATGTGTATGCTACAAAATTCGAAGTGAGGCATAACGTGCCATGCTTTCTTGTCTTTAGAAATTCCTATTGCATAAAAAAACTGTCATGTATTGTCACCTTGGTCTCGTAATGGAAAAAATATTTGTTCTCCAGATAGCAGTCTGTACCAGTTTGGCGCAACTTCTTTCTTTTCTTTCTTTAAGTTTTGGCCTTCACGTTAGTATTTAGCCATTAGTCAAGTAGAAATTTGCATCAAATTTTATATCAATTTCAATTAATTTTAATTAGTCATCAGTCGTAAGTCGTCAATAAGTCATGTCAGGCTCTTGGGTAAAGCGGTGGCCTTTTTACACAAGCTCATGTAACGAGATTTGGCGGCAACGTGAAAATATACGATACGCTAATTTCTTTATGATTATTTCATTTGTGCATTTTTACTGAACAAAATTGTACAAAATGCCACCAAAATTGACTAATTTCACTCAATATTAACACGAAATTCAATAATTATGAAAAAACTTCGACCATCCTTTCTCTCGATGGCGCCAAAACTCCCTTGGCGCAACTTTCATATAAAAAAATTAAAAAAATAAGTTTGCTATGATTTTTATTCGCCCAAATCATATGACACTAGTTGCCTTATATCTGAATGCCATTAAACTTACTTTCAAATTATACGGGTTATACCTTTTCAAGTAAACTTTATACAAATTCGGGTTTGCTATGTATCTATGGAAGTCCCGCCTCTTATTACTTAGTATTTATATACTCTTTGGTCTGTGGTGTTATCGTATTCATTAAATTGATTAAATAAAATTTCTGATCATGTGGGGCAAGTCCATTGAAATCTATGGATTAGTTACGTTCGAAAATGCGTTACGAAATTTCAAAAGAAAGTGGCGCCCCATACAAATCTAATAAAACTTCGTACGAAAAAAGTATCACAATCTCTACGAAGCAGCAAAGGTGTTGCTTGATGATGGTGTACCTACTGCATGTGAACACAAACAATTGAAATAAAACAGAGTACATATATATTTAAAAAATCAAAACAATAATTCTGCAACACGCACCTGTATTTATGTATACAACAGAACGTTTTTTTTGTGTATCATGTATCTCCTGGAGTATGTATACATTTTTTTTCAGGTAATTTATATAATTTTTGTTCCGCTAGTGAAACAGGTGAAGCCAGAATTGAAAGTAAGTATGGGGGTCTTACAATAACATCCAAAACGATTTCATTAATATAATGTGTCAATTCAAAATGCCGACCTTGAACAAATAAATAACTAATTAACTCTTAATTTATTATTTAATAAACGTATGCGGTCCGGTGTCGGAGTTGACTTCTTGAATTCCCGGGTTCGATCGCCGGGTCGGGCAACAAACAAACTTAGAAAATGTGTATTTCCAATTTTCTGACAAAAGTATCGTTGCCCAGCATTGGATTTGTGCCCGGTTGCCGACAGACTTGCCACATTATGATACTTAGTGTCTTCGGCTAGTAATGGGTACCCTTCCATCTTCGGGGATATGGGCGTGAAGATTATTTTTACAGTTTTTATTAGGCCGAAGATTGCTTTATCGCCAAACAAAGCGACTTTTATCAGACAAACTCCTCTTATAAGAAAGCTCTAAAATAAAAATAAGCAAACATCTTTCAAGCATCCATACAATGTAAGTCTTAGATCACTAAAAATAAGAAAAACTATAATCACCTACACAATAAAGTCTTACTTTGTGTTGAAAATTGAAATAAAACTGTTTAACCTACCGGTATAGATCCTTACCTTTCATAGTTGTAGCAAAATTTTAAATTTAAAGTTAAAGTAACAGTGTCCCATACCTTTTTTCCTGGATGTAAAAAATAACATTGAATTTTTCTGGTTTATTTTTAAATGTTTTAACATAAGGTGGGCGTTGAGGGTGGACAGGGGTAGATTGGTAAAGCGAGGTAGGGTGGGGCAGTTGCAGCGACCGAGTACAGTCGGGTCACTGCCACCGGCTCGCGGCCGCCAGCCCGTCATTGACTCTGTCTATTCGGAGACAGCTTTCAAAAGTTAGACTTTACTGATCTATTACAGTCTATGTTTATTTTACTTGTTTGTTACGGGACGCAGGGAACAACCTCATGTTAATGTTATTATTAAGTTGCAAACCACTTGCGCATTCTATTGCTCTGATATTTACGCACTTACAATTTGTTAGCAATCTTGGGTTAAGGTAAAAACCAAAGTGAGTACCTATCACACACTTTGGTAAATTCATTTTAGAGTTTCAGCCAGACTGACGAAGAGCTTAATTCATCCAGACTGACGAACAGCTTAATTCAGCCACATACATTCGAAATCATTCCGTAAACAATTATAAACACGCGATCTCTAACTCGGGAAATCCATACAAATCTATGCAACTACACACGACAGTAATTTGCTATGTAGAATTTGTGTGGATTTGCTATAGACATAATTTCGTTTAAAATTTTACAAAACGAATTCCGTAGGGGTATTCTGAATGTTTAAAATTCAAAATTCAGAATAGATTTAATTACGTAGTCTATACAAAGATTCTTGTGACGCGTCTATATAATTCTAAAAACTACAACTGGATCGGAACGCGGCCACTGACTTAAAAGATCCGGCGAAAGAAACTGAGCGGGCTTGTCTTTATGCTAATGAATTTAATTTATAAAAGTTTATTACAATTACAATTAATTTGTAGAGATTGGTATGAGGAGCAATTAATTCCAAGCATTTCTGTCTTCTAATATGTCTAATAATCTGTCTTATAAGGCGGGCCTCACTTGAAATTTGTCAATAATATTACAATTTTAATTTTACAATACAATGAACTCTAGGCAAAACCCATACGTAATGTAGCAAAGGATCGTATCAATCACAATCAGCTTTCAAACAAAAAAATCCACATCGAAATCCGTACTTTCGTTCAAAAGTTATTATGAAGACAGACACACACACAGACTCGTCAAACTTATAACACCTCTCGTTTTGCTTCGAGAGTTAAAACAATGATCAAAATTGTGTAAGAGCTACGATGCCACAGTAATACACACTTCACACAGAAATAAATCAAACTCCTCTTTTATGATGAATGTGGCATTAGAGGAACTACAAAGATTAAGAAACGTTTCTAATATCATAACTTTTAAACTTTGATCCATTAATCACGTCCCAGTTCAATCATCAGGTCCTTGTCATCAAGGCTTCGTCATTAGAAAATATGAACAAATCTAGACGATGCGAATCAAACGAGTCCAAACTCGATGGGTTTACTAGAAGGCATTCCAGATTGAATTCCTCATATGCTTAAAAGTGCTATAGTGCGTCTAATATCCACTACATCCCATTCCAGCAGAATGACTTAGGAATGAGCTTCAAATGAGCTGATAATCTTGAACGCTTGCACAGTTCTCCTTAAACTAGCTAAGAACCATCTGAATCATGTCAGCTTTCCAACAAAAATACTGCGCCACACACACAAACACACACACACACGCACACGCACACGCACACGCACACGCACACCATGTTCAACATGATCCAATTCCCGGTTACAGTTGAGCTGAAATGTTGCATGTGTGTGTAAATCAGATGACAATGCAAAACTATTGATCTGCCGCTGATCATGATGAAATCAAAACGTAGCCTTAGGAACTCCGGCAACTCCTAACATTATCCTGTCGTGTTTGGGCTTCTTTGATACGCCTTGAATGTTACTTCTTAATTCTACTACTGGGCCCTTATTAGTATTAGGTTAGTGTACCGCCTACTCTCCAAACTGGAACGAGACAATGGCGCGAACATCTATGTGACCACAAGAGTAGGTACGCTAGACGGCAATACCAATCCGGGAAACCTGTTAAAGGACTTTGCCATCTGATCTTACTCACTATCAATTAAATAATCCATTAATATAAATAACTAGATTATTTCCCTATTAAACGCTCGGATCATCACATTCCTTTTCACCTCGTGTCTACTCTCCCGTCGAACAAGGCTGTTAATATTTAAATAATTTATTATATTAATGCAATATGAATGTTAAATGTCATAAAACTTAAAAATTGCACCGTCTTGTCGTTTTATTTTCAATAATCCATTGTAACAGTTATAGGTAGCTTATCTGTATTCGGGAGTGAAAGTCGGCTGTCCCGGAAAGGGCACGAGGACAGGCGGGGTGTCCCTGCCGACCCAGAGGGTGTCCTGACACTGTCCGCATGCGCAACGCTTGCACGCTTATGCGTTCGCCGAATTTACACCGAAACTTTTGTCAAACACACTATTTTTTTTTATTAGAACAAAAACTTCTCATCGTCGGTATTTGGAATTCCATTGCGGTAACAAGTTTTAAGCTACATTTGTACACTTAAATCGTAGTAAAATTGCAGAAAAGCAACTTTAATTTTGGTAAGTTACGTCATCTACCAACACAAATATTAAGTAATTTTCTAGATTCTCATGGGATCCTACTTCAGACTAGGTGGAAATTCGAGTACGCTCTTTTAAATAAAAAAAAAACATTTTAAAATTCGGTTAAGAAACTGTTGTACAAATCCGTCATCATACATAAACAACATAAGAGTCGAACACATAACCTCCTCCGTTTCTGTGAAAATAACGTAAGTTTAGTAAT
The DNA here is from genome assembly GCA_002245475.1 of Calephelis virginiensis. Classification (NCBI taxonomy): domain Eukaryota; kingdom Metazoa; phylum Arthropoda; class Insecta; order Lepidoptera; family Riodinidae; genus Calephelis; species Calephelis virginiensis. Next base: position 203,867 of record NJDC01004035.1, read on the forward strand.
AAAAACTCAAATTCGAATAACATCTAGCGATATCGACGTCATTTAAGAGCACAGACTGTTACCTTTTATCTGAATTACAGGAATTAATAAAAACACACTTAATTAGAGCTATTTTAACTCCCGTCTTAAAAGAGGGGATCTATAAGTTTGAGACGTCTGTGTTTGAGAGTATCAGAACTCCTAAACGAATGGACCGACTTTTGTTTTGAAATAAGCTGACAAAATTGAGATGGTTCGTAGGTACGTTACAGTTAGGTTTTGTTTGGGATTATTTAAATTCATTATTTTTAGTATTATATTATGTTTAACATAACCGGCTTCAGCAATAAAGCAAGTAAGTAAGTATCTTCAAGCCTATATCCCCGAAGAGATAGGCAGAGGCACAACCACCCACGACTAGCCGAAGGCTTTAAGTCCCGCGATGTGATAGGTGGCAAGCCTATCGTCAGCCGAGCATATGTCCAATCCCGGGCAACGTTAATATTGTTAGAAAATTGAAAATAATATACATTTTTTCAACTTTTTTTTATACTCGACCCCGACGATCGAAACCGGGACCTCAAGAATGCAAGTCCGAAGGTCGGACCGCTAGACCACAGAGGCGAGCATAATGTAGCGTAGCTAAATATGCTCGTACTGTGCTATGTACTTAATTTCAAAGAATTTTAAAATAAAGTACATTTATTTATATTTACTTGCAAAGACCTAGTGTTGCTGTACACACTAAAAACAATTGATTTAAAATAAATAAAATTATAATATTGTGACAAGCACCAGCACAGTAAAAGAACCTATTTTATGTCAAAAACAAAAACGCAAGCATACGCAATTTTCGCATGACACAAATATCGTATTGTGGACCATTGTGTCCGTAGGTGATGACTGTGGGTGTATTTCTTACCATCAGGAATTTGTATGCCTACTTGCTCACCTATCTAAAAATTAAGAAATAAATTTTAGTATGTAATGTTATTCCAGATGTTATCGGTGTGACAGCAGCCCGAATCGCCACCGCCGTCGCGACCTCCACGGATCGATATGCACCGGCTAGACGTGTATTTCTTCCCCAGGATATAAAGGAATAAGTCATTAAATAATAAAACAGCACTTGTTTTCACATGTTTAAGATACTATTTTAATTTTAAACAGAGTTTTTTTTATAATAGCTTTATATAAACAAGCTAGCACACCTGTGGTACGATTTTTTACAACGACATGTAGCGTCTATCATTTCATATGAGTTCATCAAGATATCTTTACTGTTGTTTGACTGATTTTGGTAAAACTTATGTCGAAGCATTATCCTTTAAGAGAATCGATTGAAAATGAATCAAACATTTCACCTTGATGTGGTAATACACAAAAACCCCAAATTAAAGTTAAGCAAACTTAAATGCTTGTGCTATGAGTGTTAGTCAACTTGCCAAAACATACAAAATGCTTATATAGATACTAGCATAAATTTAATAATCACTCAAACCCGGAAATACATACATCTCAATGTTCATCACACAAATGCCTGTTTCCGTCGGGAATCGAACACGAGCTTTGCGATTGCTCGGGGGCGTTATGCGTCTACAACGTCTAAAAGGGACTGAATACCACAAAAACCACAAAAACTTTTTCGTACGATGACATCTATAAACAACCTTTTTGCAGGATAGTTTTACAATACTGCTACATAGCAGTTTTGTGACGTATCATTCATTAGTTTCGTAACATAACTTCGATTTTGACAGCCAGCACTAATGTTTTTACCGTTTACGTCATATTTAGCGATATTGTGTGACAAGTTGCCAATTAAAAAAATACAAAAATATGACAAATTGTTATTGCGCTTTAATTTTTGTGGATAAATGTAGAAATAGACTACGAAACAAACATCGATATCTGAAAATTTACGATAGTATGTTGGGAGAATATTGGCATATTCTATATGAAAATCTTAGGCTGATTGTTTAAATCGTGAACACACGGGAAATGCGTCAGATTGGTTGAGTAAAGGTAGAAACAAACTGAGCCCGCGTATCCTACGTATGCATTACGACGTGGGAGGGTAGGCGTGCACACTGGTCCCACGTATGCAACGTACAATTGACATCAGTCGTTATTCTGACTTCATTGTACAATGTTTTCTGATTCGAAAAATGGTTTATTTGCCTTTGTTATTTTCATATGAATATGACCTTGTTACAAAAACAAAATAAAGAAAGAAAACATATTGGGTACACGAAATAAATTCTCTTCCCATTTTATTGTTGGTAACGATCCTTCTCCAACAATGTTTCATCTGCGTCTGACGCGTCGCGCGTACGTACGATACACGCGGTGGAGATCTCCCTCCACCTTTCCCACGCCGATCTGAATCGACAGATCTACTCGTACGTACGCGTGGAGCGCGTACGATAGCGTTGCGTAAGATAAGTGTGTTTCTAAGCCACACGTTTTCATTTAAATTCAAGGGCGTCACACGATTTCAGGCGTCATCATGCATCGTATACGTTTGGTACGTGGGCTCAGTCTGTATCCACCTTAAGTGTGACAAAAAAACGACGGGTTGCACTCCGAGAGTGCCGGCAGAACCGGCAGAAGTGAAAACTTGAATATTAATGTTAACGGGGAATCATTTTGCAGGAATTACTTTAGTCATCAGTTTGAAAGTACTATTATTTATGTGATAGAATACACTATTTATTGCGTTATCGTACACAAACATGACAACACAAACATTCGCGCAAGTGCCCTGTGCCGTCTTACGCATTTTCGAACAGGTCACGTGTCCTGACGAGAGTTTAGAAGTTTTACGCTAAATAAGCTTTCACTTCAAACATTGAAACAAATTGTAATAGCCTGCAATGTTTCAATTTCTTAACAAGTAATCAACGCAGTTCTTCACAATTCACAAATGTTTTCTATGGTTTAATTTTTTGTTTAGCTAAAATGCAAAAGTGAAATATTCACGAATTTCTTCTTCGTATCGTGTATTTCCTCCTCGCCGTTATAACGGTGCCATCCATAATTAAGCACAACGCCCAACGTACAGCTGAAGAGAAAAACCTCGATTAATTGGTGTTTCGATTTGACAGATAGGTACATTTTTTTATGTAATATTGGAAGTCAAACAAGCGGACGAATTTCTTGATGATAAGAAATTCACGTCTGACGTCACCTATATACACCATTATTGTGCGTTGCCAACACGTCAACGGCAAGCAATGACGTTATGGCGGCAGGTAGGTAAGCCGGTACCTAGTATTTTATCTATAGGTACTGATAATAAAACTGTAGAAGAGTAGGTACATTCTGTACTTGGTACAAAAAAAGGGGCAGGCGACTTAAACAGTAAAAGACAAAACACATTTTTTAACACTTTTAGAATTTACTCTATGGTCCGAGGAAGGTTATAGATTACTTTTATCCCGTTTACTAAACATCAGAACGTCATCTTCAGTGGGAGAAAGCTAAAAGTC
>NJDC01004037.1:3709-17859 GCA_002245475.1 Calephelis virginiensis
ATTGAAAGGCAAACAAGCAGACAGATTTCCTGTTGGTAAGAAATCAAGCCAGGCACCAATATATATAAAAAGCAAATATTTTATAAATAGCCTATTGGATTCGCTTATAACAGCATCATAACAATAATTATAAGTAATACATAAAACAGTACAAGTATTTATTCATTTCAAAATATGAATATTTGGAAGTTTTACCAAGTGCCGACGACGGAAAATGTCAAATAGATTCCATCATCAAATCATTACTTGGTAGTAATAGGAATTCCTCGGTAGTACTCGTACAAATATCTTTTATGTCATCCTTGTTTAAAGTCAGTTATATAGTGTTAATTCGGCATCCTTGAACAGGGGGCTGATTATGTATCTCAGTTGCCAACTTAAATGTAAAAGTGTACATCACATAGCTGTCAAATAACGTGTTTTATATTTGCTATCTCCAGTGACCAACAGAAATACAAACGAAACGACACGAATCACGTCATTTGATATACACTTTTCCATTTTGAGTTGGCAACTGAGATACATAATCAGCACCCAGGTCGCCGTTAGGTATAAATTCCAATTATGTACACGATATGTTTTATTTTCAACTAGCTGTTGCCCGCGTGGTAAATGGTGCCACAGGGAAATTTTGTTGGGATAAAAACTATCCTATGTTTTCATCCAATTTATCTTATATGTGTGTGCAAAATTTAATGAAAATCGGTTAAGCAGTTTTTGCGTGAAGTAGGAACAATCAAACATACACATTTTCGCATTTATAATATTATTAGGTTTAAATATAATTTGTTGTAGATGGCGCTACCGGTGTCATAGCTGACTGGGCAAAATTCCGCTTCAACCCTCCAGTAGCTGCTATTTACCACCTCAGGGATCAAGGTACATGGGGCTACACTCTCCCCGTCAACCAAGTGCTGCCATCTTGTGAGGAAACCTATGATTCTGTAATGGCTATCATACGAGAAGCCAAGAACTTAAACGTTCTATAGGAATTTGGTTAATACATTTATTAAAATTGAGTTGTTATTATTATGCTTTGCCTGTCTTTCAGTATCTCTTGCGCTGAAAATATAATTTACTTTGTATTTAAGTTTTCTCCAACGTCAATGCTAATGACCAATTAGCGAAAACTGATCAAGTATGTTTTATGCTATTTTCTTACAATTCCCGTTTAATACCCTGGTAATTTTAGCGACAGAATGTAATCACCTCTGTAGTCTAGCGGTCTGACGTCGGACTTGATTACTTGAGGAGCAGGGTGCGATTCCCGGGTCGAGGAAAAAAAATTGAAAATTTTCTAATAAAAAAAATTACAATTATATTTTTTATAACAATATTTACAATTTTCTAATAAAAATAATTTCGTCCGGGATTGGATATTTGAGCTTTTGGCGATAGGCTTGCCACCTATCACATTGTGAGACTTAATGTCTTCGGCTTGTCGTGGATGCCCTGGTTCTGCCTCTGCCTACTTCTTCGGGTTCTAGGCTTCACGCCTATACTTAATACGAGATAAATACTCTCGTGAAAAATACCCTCATAAGTAATTTTTCGTCAGGATGTAATGACCCCAACGCTTTCTGGTGGGATTACCCACCCAGTAATTATTAAGTAATTGATATAGCGCATCAGTATGGTCGGGCTTAAGAAGGTAGTAGACTGCTGTGCACAATCATGCCTGGGTTGTCACCATCACCTTCCCAATGCCTGCCATCATATCATCGATGCCCTTGCATGCCGTGTCCCATTCTGTAGACTAAAATATAATATGATCATTTTGACTTGTACTTAAGACCCAAGATTCTGTCCATAAAAAAGACGCTGCAGTAACATCTAAGGTGTCGACAGGTGACAGGTATATCTTACTATCAGGAGAACCCTTTATTAGTTTTCTTTCTTAAAAGCGAAATCAAAATGCCTTGTTTGTCTTTTGCTAATATAAAAAAGAAAACAAATATGGCTAAAATCAATGCAATCTATATATAAAAGGAATTCGTGGTAGTTGGACTATTTACAAGGTAAGAACGACTCAACCGATTTAGCTTAAATTTGGTAGGTAGCTTAGAACTAGGAGACGGATATAGTACTTTTTATCCCGTTCAACTGTTAGAAAACTAGAAAAAACAACATTAATATTTTTCCTATACAAACTGTATGGATGGAACGAACTTCACCGGAGCAGCTAGTCTATTTATATAAAACAAAGTCGTGCTAATTACACTCTTTAAAAACCGCTTAGCCGATTCGATTCAATACTCAAGGGGAAGTAGCTTAAAATAAGTACACAGTGTACACACGGATACTTTTTATGCAGTTTGACTGATAGAAAACTAGAAAAACAACATATTATTTTTTTTCCATACAAAATGAATGGGTGGAACGATGTTCGCCGGAACAGCTAGTCATAATATTAAAAGACTCTTTGATTACCTTCGTTGTTATCTACGCATCTATGTAACATAATCATATGTGTTTAATTACCAGCTATTTGAAATGGTCGGAATCAATTAAAACTCCACACACTTGTCAATGGCTAGGGACAATAAAAAAGTAGATCATAATCAGAACTTTCCGGATCTGTAGGATCACTCTTGAATCTCGATATCATGCGAATTGGAAATTGGAATCGTATGTCATTTGGTTACTTTTGAATTGAGTACTAGCGGACTATCAACATTATTTACAAATAATTTCAACGAATCCCATAAAACATTATTTATATAAAGTTTACTACTAACTAAATATTATTAATTCGCAAGTATTGTGTTCTAAAGTACCTAAAACGACATACGCAATTCCAAATTCCAATATTCCATGAATCGAGCTTCGAGAATAACCCTACTGACACCAAATCCAAAATATTTTCTTTTTAAAACTTCTGTGTCTGTGTCCACTGCATAAACGATTAAAGTAATGCAAAAAAGCGGTTGCCTGTAAATTCGGTTTTCTGGCGATAGTTAAACGTGGCAACGTCATATGAACGGAGGCCGATTGTGCCCCTTTGTTTGCTCGTTCCGCGCTCTCGCTTGCACACTTCAAGCCTTAAATGGCACGCTTCAGAGTGAGGTAACGCCGCATGAGTCATGTTTTTTGGTGCGTGCAACCGGCTATATCGAATTATATAACGTTGTCACGTCAAAAGTATGTATGACAAAACTGTTTCCCTTAAAAAGTTATATAAAAAATATCGCAGCAGAATAAATATAAAGTGTTTTCATAAACATTATAATAATGCTTGTTCAAATACACACGTCATGTCGAATTAGTGTTTGAAGAAAATTCGCCTTTGACATCATTTAATTTCTTTGAAATGAGGTGTGGCAAAATATTTTTTAACGTGAGCGCTTAAAACAGTATTAATTCTATGTTGCTAAATGTCAATTTATAAAAGAATATTAATGACGTATAACTCATAAATGAATAAACATCCCTGGACGAGTTACACAAATTGAATCTAACCCCAAAGTAAGCAAATTACAGTAGGTACTATTATTTAAATTATGCGCTTCGGGATTACACTTTTTACTCTTTTTACACTTTATATTTTTATTTTTAAATTGGCTGACCTAATCTAAAATTAAGCGAAATGATTAATTATGTAATAACAACTCTATATAGATAAATCTTTAAAATAGGTACATTCGGATTTCCGAAGCTTGACGAATATAGTCGAAGCGCATGATTTAAGTAGTACTGCTGTATATGTTTATATAACGATACTTATAAATAGGAATACTTAAATAGATACCAGAATAAATTGAATAGACACCCAGTCCCGGAAAATGCAGACATCTAAATGTTCATCACACAAATGCCTGCCCCCGTCGGGAATCGAACCCGTGGCTCGCGGTTGTTCAGCGTGTACGCTAGCCACTCGACTAACGTGGCGGTCATAAGGTTGTCTTTCTCCGATAATAACTGGTATTTTAAGAGCTTATGGGGGGAAGGGGTTTACATGGGGGTTCTCTAAACGTGTAATCAAACTGCCTGCTGCTTTTACTCATTTACGTAAGTCGTGTATTTTAAAATAAGGAAATTAAAAGTGCACCTAGCGCTTTTCGAGATGTTTTTTTCATCACTCAATATTTTCAATTTGAAGGTATAGTAAATTATTTCTTACTTCTTAGTTAAATCTAATATTTAAGTTCTTAAAACTAGTATCTAAATCTTCTTTTTATTGCCTCTGTGGTATTAGATCACACCAGGCGTGTTTGCCACACAGCATCTAGGTAATCTGGAGTGTCTCCAGGCGTGTTATATGGCAAGTGGACACAGTTTTGTTCATCTTGTTTTTGGTTATAAAGATGAGTTTTAGTTAGTTGTCCTTATGCTTTCTATAAATCCAGGTGATTATTACAGAACAATGAGGTTTAATTTAGAATTATTGCCTAAAAAAGATTTCTAGGCAAGCAGTTATCATAATTGTATCAGAGATTGTAAACCTTTTTCAGTTTGTTAGTGCTGAATCCATTTTGTTAGTTTTGTGAATTGTGATTTTGTTTAATTTTATTTCAATGGGAACAGATGGGTCTCCTGATAGTAAGAAACAATATTTTCTATAGACATCATAGATGTAGCCTATGGAAAATATGTGGAGTAAAACTCGCAGATTGCTTTAGAAATCCAGAGGTTATAGAGAACGTCGAACTGAAAAAAAATGAAGGTGTAAAAATGAGAAAGGGAATGCTAAGTTGGTTTGCGCATGTTGAGATAATGTTTGATGAGAAGTTAGCAAATCAGATGGTCAATCCAAATGTGGAGAAATGTAGTTACAGAGGAAGGCCCAGACTAACATTTCATGATCAGATTGATTGTGTGTTGACTAAAGGCAGTGTCAGTGGTTTTTGAGGAATTCGCTTTTTGAGGTACCGAGTTCGAATCCAGGGTCAGGCACCCAAAAAAAGTATTTTCAATTTTCGGGGATCGGATATATGACCTTTTGGCGAAAGGTTTGCCTTGCCACCTATCACATTGTGGGATTTAGTGTCTTCTAGCCGAAGGGCCCTGGTTATGTCTCTGCCTACCTCTATGGGAATATGGGCCTAAAGAGCATTTTTTGATTTCTTGTCTAAATGGTATAAATGATTTAAATGTATAAATGACATAATGGTATTAGAAAATCTGATGTGTACTTCTCGCTGACCGTATAACAGTGAGATCGGAGAAAGGGTGGAATTGAAAGAAAGTGTTGGTGTTAAAATGAAAAAGAGCATGCTCCTCTGTTTCGTTAATGTGGAAAGAACGTCAGATGAAATATTGACAAAAGCAAATATATTTATACAATGTGAATGTGGATGGACGTAGGTACCTGAAGAGACCATGGTACGTCAACCATGGTCCACAAACAGATAGCTCGATTATCCGAGGGTAGTGTCAAGGGTCTCCGAAACCGGTTAGTTTGTATTAAAGGGGTAATGAATGTAAAGGCAGCCAGACAGGTTTGTCAGGACCGTGAGGCAGGTGTTGTGTATGGCAAAAATGAAGACATCTAAACCAGCTACCCGCGGATATAATACGAGCGTACCCATGATCAACGTCCAGTTAAATAGGAACGTAATAACGTTTCTATATTATAATGATATTCGTATCTTTCAGAATATATTCGTTATCTAACAAAACCGATCGTCATTGCTCTAAATCTACTAAATGTCTCAAAAATGTATCATATTATAATTGTGCATTATCATCTTAATCATAGATCACTAGTTACCTAGAAATCGACAAATATCAAAAAAATGCTTTAGTAATAACTAAATTCAAAATTTGTTTAGTAAAAAAAATCAATTTGTATTTTTAAGAGCTTACACAAAATTTCCTTTTTAAGCGACTTCATAAGGGAGAAGGTTACAATATGTTTGTCAACTATATTTATGTGCTATGCTAGTCGATTTCTCCGTCATTTATGAAGCGATTTAAAAATTCTGTGTTTTGTAAAAAAATGTTAAATTAATGTCAGGACGCGTGAACTGTGGACATTCATAAGACGATGGGACAGTAAAACTACTGCTCCTGCACAACGTTAACCTTTTTATGTAAAAATAATAAAAAGAAATATACGGGGAATTTCTACTTTTATCGTTCTATAAAAAAGTCCGCGATGCGCATGGGTACCCATCGCGGACTTTTTATATTGCGGATTGTATGTGTATTTTTTCACATAAAATGCTAACTCGTTCTTATTTTTAAAAAAATACTTGCTTACTTGCTCGCCTCTGTGGTCTAGCGGTTCGGTTGTTAGACTTGACTGCATGAGGTCCCGGGTCCGAATCAAGGGTCTTGCAACAAAGAGAAAATTGGGTTTTTCCAATTTTCTAATGAAAAAAAAAGTGTTGCTCGGGATTGGAAATGTGCCCGATTGGCGATAGGCTTGCCACCTATCACATTGTGGGACTTAGTGTCTTCGGCTAGTCGTGGGTGCCCTGGTTGTGCCTCTGCCTACCCCTTCAGGGATATGGGCGTGAAGATACTTTTTTTTTTACTTGCTTACAATGGGTTTATTTAAGCGGATACAACAAAGTCAACCTTCATCAAATTAAATGTATTAGTTACTTTAAGTCTTGGATTTTGCAAGAGACGAACTGATAATTTATTATGGCGTTTAATTATTGAAGAATCGTCTACTTAGATAGTGATAAAAAATATACTAATCGCTGATAAATATTGATAATTTATATTACCGATACAGGTATTACACAGTACGTGAGAGACGCCCGCCATATTCAAAAAGCACAATTTTTGCTGAAGGTCAACGATTATTTCTTGTAGAATGGGTATATAATGGCCCCATTGCCTCTCCCGGTTGTGTCTCTGCCTACGTCTTCATGGACATGGGCTTGAAGACACATTCTTACTTTTTTACTTACCATTACTCGTTAGTAATCTAGTAATTTTGATTATTCGACAATGTACTCAGCTAGCCAATGTTAAGGGTTCTGTAACCATGGACTTAAAATAAATATGTTGCATGGGAAAAACTGAAAATATATAAGACCAGCAGTTTCATGTAGCTTCGTCTTCGTAGCTTGGCTTCTATTGCACCGATTTTGGTAAAACAAAGCCTGTGTCACTCATAGATAATGTAGCATCCTAAAGCTGAAAGAATTTTTGAAAGTAGTCCAGTAGTTTCGGAGCCTATTTATTTCAAACAAACAGAAAATTAAATCTTTCCTCTTTTTAATATTAGTAAAGACAAAAGCACTGTCTCAAAATTCTACCACCAAGTGTCTCTATAATAAAACACAATTATATTATAGCTATTCAATATACGGGGTTAACATAATATTTAAAAAAATAAGAGTAAAACTTCGAGTAAGGGCAAGCACGTTACAGTAGGTGCAACTGCCTGTATCTCCTCTACATGGGTTAAACGACGAAACTTGACACTTCATTTGTGATGTTTAAGTTCCATTCTTGGTAAAACATAACAAACATGATTCCAAGGACATACGTTTTTTTATGATATTGAAAGGCAAACAATCAGATGGATTTCCTGATGGTAAGAAATTCACGCCGCCTAGAGACACCAAAGGTGGTAATGTTGCGATGCCGACCTGAGGCTGGGATGTTAGGTCTTGAGCAAAAGTAAGTTTACCGGCTACCTTACCCTCCAAACGGTAACACGTCATGGCGTTATGGCGGCAGGAATAGGTAAGGCGGTGGTACCAATCCGGGTAGTTGTGAAACTCTACCACCTAGTCAGATGTGACGGTGTTAGTGACGGTAAGCCTTTTTTCGCCTTTTACGAGCTGCCTGGCAGGAAGGAAGTTCATCATTATTCTGATATGCTGGGTATTTAGGGCATTTTAATGAAGATTAGGCTATGACAGTGTGATCACGTGAAGCGAATAGATTATCTAAAACTGTTTTCAATTCTGAACTTCGTCGAAGAAACCGCAAACCAGAAGGGCAGTATTTATATTACAGAGACATCTTAAAGCGACGTCTAACAACTTGTTGCATTGTCGTGGATTAGTGGAAGATTTTTTCGTTAAAGCAATCGACAAGGCGTATTAAGATTTACAATACCCTAAAAAGTTTTGAAACTGGCTGCTTTGAAGATCTAGACGCAAAATGTCAATGTCGGAAAAGTCCCCCGAAATTTCACATGTAGGTATGTATAATGACTTAGTCCAAGCTTTTTGCTCGCAGTGTGACCGGGTCTGTAAAACCATATTCGGTTTCGCAAGAGGACTATACCAATCCTAGATCCAATCCAATGTTAAAGAGTATCTTTATCAAGCTCAATTGTATACGTGTATATAGCACCTTCTGCCATATCTTCACAAGTTCCACCAGCTTTCCTGTCTCTTGCATTTTGGAAATCATTTTCACTTTGAAAATTCCCTAGCTACATTTTTAATTTAAAATTAAAAGCTCAAAAATAAATTGGTTAGATTACTTATAGCCACTTCTACGTTCCAGGGTTAAGTATTTAACTCTGAGTAAACTTGTGACTAGGGTTAAATCACTTCATGTTTGAAGGTTTAACTCATTCTTAAATTTAAACCCGGAACGTTCAGTGGCCCTTAAACGTTTAAGAGGTAAGACAAAATATCAAATTGAAATAAATAGTTCAACTAAATATCGAAATTTGAAAGTAAACACGAAAGAACATATGAATATGCACATACTAGGAATATACTATATCCTTAATAAATTATACGGAATGAAGCTGCGGATTTTAGCTAAATCAATGCAGCTTTAAAAAGTAACACTTAATTTTGTATCCAAATCAACATACTGTAAACAATAATATAGGAACATATATATGTGTGTTTTGATGTGCCTTGAAACTTTGTTATCAAGTTTCAGAGACATGTTAAACTTATTCCTGAGCCCTCGGTGGAACACTTTTGATAATTAACAAAAACAAACTTTGTCTGTAACATAAAACAATTTCAAACAAAATTCATGTTAAATGCTCGTACGTGCCTGTCTCGTAGTTTTGTGATTTTTGAGACCAATATCACACAATTGAAGCACAGTTATAGATCATAGAAAAACTGTGTCATGTTCTGCAGCAGATCCACCATGACGAATAATCAATTATACTTTAAAACCTGCAATCTGCAACCGTTCTAAGAGGACAACGCTAAAAGCAAATCCGGAACTATGTTTCGTCAGTCACAAGTAAGCTATTATAAGCTGAAATAAGTGGTACATTCTTCCAAACGCCCAAGTCAAGGTGAGGCCTTGCCGAGACTAAGTGAAACCTAAAGGTACCTGGGCGTATATTAGCTTTTACCCTTCAAAACGGTTTTCCCCTGTGTTGGTTCGGCCTCCACTGCAGAATAGACCATGTGCCTTCCTATACCAGGCAGCTCACAAAAGGCCAGCACAGGCTTACCGTTACTAACACTGTGCCGTCTGACTAGTAGTAGTTGGTAGTAGTAGGTAGAGTTTCGCAGCGACTCGCCCGTATTGTTACTTCCTTGGTTGGTACCTATTCCTCCCACCATAACATCAGCTAAACAGACACACTACGGTTCGATGGGTAAGATAGCCGATAAACTTACTTTTGCTCGAGGCTTTACATCCAGCCTAAGGTTGGCAATGCACCATTACCACCTGTAGTGTCTCTAGGCGGCATGAATTTCTTACCGTCAGAAATCCGTCGGCTTGTTTGCCTTTCGATGTCATAAAAACGGAGTTCTGGAATACTCGACAAATAGGTGAAGATGATAAGAAGGTCTCCTTATTAAAGAACGGGATTATTTGAAATTAACCGGCATTAATTATTTTTTTGTAACCGGCAAACAACCTTGCAACACCTTGAATGAGATGAACAGACTGAGAAACGCCAGCCAGTAAACCAGCGATAACTAAAAAGTACAAAATAAATTAAAACAAAAAAAAAACTGTTTTAGTACAAGCTTTTATTTAAATGTTCTAAAAAGAAGAAAATCACGTTTTTTCTTTAAAAATATTAACTATTAAATTACAACCTCATTATATACAACTTATATGAGCATACAAGCTTGTTACAATGACCAATATTTAATTAAATTGAAATTTTATTAATTTAAACTTAGCAAATTTTACAGGAATCAATAATTTTCTTTTGTAAATATACTTGCAAGCACCTAGCCTACAAGAAAACCACGCGACAAACTTTAATGGTCATATAAGTTGTGTATAATGAGGTTGTAAACTCAAAGATAAATTTTTTAAAGAAAAAATATCGTTTTCTTCTTTTAAAAGCGTTTAAATAAAAGCTACTTCTAAACAAGTTTTTTTGTTTTAATTTATTTATGATTATATATTTATAACGGTTAGTTTATTTGTCGTCTATACATTTTTACTTGCTTTCAGAAATACGTAAATGATAAAATAAGCGCTATAATATTATAAAGTAACCCATAAAATTTATTACAGCTACCATTATCAATAAGATATTTACGATAACTAGTATTAACAAGTCATACAATTTAAATACAATCACTCGATATCAATACGAACGTAAAGTTCGTAGTTGAAAATGATTTTAAATATATTATTCTTTTTGCTATTTACTGTCGTTTCATGTGAAAAGTTCCGATTTGACAACTATACGTTGTATAAAGTTTTACCAGAAAATGAAGATCACATAAAAGTTTTGCAAAATTTGCAAGATGCTGATCCCAGGTTTGATTTTTGGACTGATCCAGCACCGAACGTGGATTTCGTTTCTATAATGTCTAGTCCAGAAAATAAAGACACGTTGGAAAGTCTTTTGAATATAAACAATATTAGGTTTCATATAACTATGAAGAATATACAAGAGTAAGTTTTTTTTGTAACTTTTGAAAAGAAAGCGTTTTTAATTTTTTTTTGTCTTATTGTATGGTATGTTTACTGTAAAAAAAAAACATTTTTATTAGATTACCAAAGGAAAATTTAATTGATTTAAGACTGATTCTATAATAAAAATAACAATTAAAGATCAATTTAATTTAATTCATCTGTGCATATTTTACTTCAAGATAAATACCTACAAAATAAAAAACCGGATAAACGGCTCTTTTAGCCGACTATTTGACGACCAGTCGGCAAAGACGACAAAAAAAAACATCCCTACTATTTAACCCTCAAAACTGGAATATAATAATGCCGTGCACAGAAGTTGACAACACTGGCACAGACATAACATTTGTACTGTAGTAAAATTAGCACCTAAATTTTCACATACATGCTTCATTAGAGAGAAATGGCTTCATCATATCGCTACGTCAGAATATGCCTATATCGTGCGTATCGTATATACGTGCCTACGTATCTGTTTTCTACTTGGAGATCAATTTAACATCAAAGCTATGATAATTAGTTCGCACCACTGACGACATTCATAAGTACAATGATTAATGATTTTAGGGCCATCGACAAGGAAAAAGTTGTCTCCGACTCTAGAAACTTAAGAAGTATGCAATGGAACGCATATTACAAGTTAGATCAAATCTATGATTGGCTTAGCTTCTTAGCTGATAATTACCCCGTAGTCTCTTTAGAAAAGGGGGGGATATCTTACGAAAACCGAGAAATACTGGGGCTAAAAATCTCCCATGGTTCTGGAAAGAGAGCCATTTTTATAGAAGCTGGAATACATGCGAGGGAATGGATTACCCCAACAGCAGCTTGCTTCATCATTGACCAGCTACTGACGAGCTCTGATCCAGAGATTCGAGCGGCGGCGAATGATTTTGATTGGTATATCTTCCCGGTTACCAACCCTGACGGGTATATTTGGAGTCATGAATCTGTAAGGTTTGATTTTATGAACAAGTACTTTTTATGTTACAATAATAACGAACAAGAAACTGGTCGTTCTAATGGTAAGAGAGAACCGTTGTTAGTAAATACCATGTCAGTGGTGAGTTGCCATTTTTAGGCAAAAGCGCGTAATACGATGACGGTGACCATTGACGCTATCTTGCCAGTATTAGTTAACCAATGATACCAATTCGGATAAGTTATCGGAAACTCACATCAGCTTATCCGGATTGGTATCACCGACTTATAATCATTTATGTATTTTATATTTTCCCTCGTCGGCACTTGGTAGTACTTCCAAATACTCACATCTCGAAATGAAGAAACTCTTATACTGTTATACGTATCACTTATAATTTATCATTTTGTTAATTTTTATAACAGCACCATAAGGACTAAAACTTAAACTAAGTAAAACAGTACAAGTGTTTCTTTATTTGAAGATATGAATTATTAATGTATTGTTTAGTAACTTAAATTACTTTAGTACTCTTTGAATGATTAGTCTAAGGGAATTTATTTATTTTTATTCCCCCGCTCGGAGAAAGAAGTTTAATATTAAAGTTGTTTTATTTAATTTATTACTATTTATTTTACTTGTATTTGAAAATAAGCTAAAAACCTTTAAATACAGCTAAATATCACTTCTAACTTGAACCTATGTGATAATTGCAAGAAAAATAAGTTGCGTTCAATATATTATAAACTCAACCGTTCATTAATTACTAAGTATTAATTTATACCCGATTTTTAATAGTATTTGATTACTTTATTGCATGATAGGTTGCGTATAACTTGGTTGAAACGTCAAGCATCTATAATAAATATTTACAAACTTGCAAACTTAAGAATATTAGTGAATTGAGTATAATATGTATTATGAATGGATCCATTCACCTTCCTCTTCTCTTTACTGCGCATCCTCGCTAAGCGTCGATTATATTTGTTTAAGTTTCCGATAACTTCCGAGATATTTAAACCGTTTATTTTAAAAAGCTATCACATTGTGCATGAAGTAACAGAAGTAGTTAATTTGATAAAACATTTTAGGTATCATTTAAAATAACTTCGAAATCTTGATGATATTTTTAAAAGTTTCTACATCTGACTTGATAATCTTAGAGGATAAACATACATATACCAAGACGGACTTTTGTGAATTATTTAAAAATAATAATTTTTCCATAAATTTTCTTCTCAAATATAAAAAGGGAGGCAATAAATAAATAAAAAAGGCAGCAAAATCAAAGCTGCTAATGGGCTTGAATTTTTCGTACATTTAACATTACTAATTGTACAGACTGACTGATGAGACCTTCAATATTTAAAGACGTTATAGTTGGCGATCATAAAATATAATGAGAAAAAATAATATTAATAATAAATATCAAATTACTTCTTAGTACACACATATCTTCACGCCAAGTCCCTTGCTAGGTAGGCAGAGAGTATCGAGTGCAAAACTTCACGATCCTGACAAACTTGTCTGGCTTCTTTCACATTCATTACCCTTTTCATACAAACACGCCCATTTCAGAGACTCTTGACACAACCCTTGGATGATATCCGATTTTTTTATTCTTTGATATTATATTTAAAAAAAAATATTTCATATTTCAGTTTCGGATGTGGCGTAAAAACAGGCGTCCGGTCGGATCTAATTTTGGAATAGATTTAAACAGAAATTGGAATAATAATTGGCTTGGTAAGAATGCTCAATTTTTTTGTAGTTATTTTAATTTTAGCACTATCCACGTACTTAACAAAAGAAATAATTTTACTGCTGACTGGGATCGAATTTCTCATTTCGCGACAACAGTCTGTCTACTATTTAATCTACTAATACTTTTGGCAAAATTTTAAGGCCAGTAAAAAACGAATTTCTCATCATAAAAATAATACTTCTAGATAACACAGTAAGATTAAATATCTATCAGAACGAAACACGACAATGATGTACACTGAAGTTATGTCGGCAAGAATATACACGGTGTTTTTATTAGCTAGGGATCTTTTAACATGATAACATACGCACAAAAACTATTATATCCATATTTTTATATCAATAAAATTCATTAGTACCGACAAAAAATAAGCCGTACGAATGTCGTTATTGACAAAAAATAAAATTAAAAAAAAAACAAACAAATTGGATTCTCAACCATTGTAATGCTGCCAAGTCATCAACGTGTTCTATGTCATTGGTTAGTTGTAAATTTTAGACAGTTTTAAGTTATTTTTTCTGTGTTAATGCAGATTATGTTTTGCAACTTGCTCGCGACTAACGTCAATTCTTACTTTTAGGTGTGTAATTATTGTTGCAATAATAGGGTGACATTATTTTCAAGGTATAAGGGAAAACATGTATAATTGACTTGGATAGAAATTTATGTATTTTTCTAAAA
>NJDC01004037.1:42209-60414 GCA_002245475.1 Calephelis virginiensis
GCCGCTTGTACGTTCCTGTGTTAAATTAAATATGAGTTATACTGTCAAATGTAAAGTGATTAAACCCGAGTTGGCAGGTAACTCAGAGTTAAATACTTAACTAGGGAACGTGTAAGTGGCCCTAACTGTGTTACAATATTATTTAATAAATGCAAAATCAGAGTTTTTTGTAATCTACTCATGTTATTTTATATTATTGAATGCCTCGACGGCCAGGGCGTCTACGCTACTACATACCTAACTTCACCAATCAATTATTGTTTGGCGCGAGTTTGGTTCCCGCCGGGGGCAGTCGTTTCTGTGATGAACAACGATGTATGTATTTCCGGGTCTGGGTGTATATTAAATTTATACTAGTATCCATATAGAAACCTCTATGTATTAGTGTTGTTGTGTAACATATAAGGCACAGTCTAATAATTTGCTTACTTTGGGGTCAATTTTTGTAATTTGTCAAGGGACATATTCTTTTTTTTTGCTATTATACTTGATTGTGTGTTTTAACATGGATATTGAATTTGAATCGCCTCTGTGGTCTAGTGGTCCGGGTGTTGGACTTGACTCCATGAGGTCCCGGGTTCGAATCCCGGGTCGGCCAACAAAAAGTAAATTGGATTTTTCTAATTCTCTAATTAAAAAAAATGTTGGTCGGGATTGGAAATGTGCCCGGTTGGCGATAGGCTTGCCACCTATCACATTGTGGGACTTAGTGTCTTCGGCTAGTCGTGGGTGCCTTGGTTGCACCTCTGCCTACCTCTTCGGGGATATGGGCGTGAAGATACTTTTTTTTAATTTGAATGTCAAGTAACTGGTAGTTATGAATTTTTTGCTATGTTTTTTATTTTCTCATATTTAACCAAAAAATATTAACAAGAACCTTCTCATGATAATAACTGATACGACAACACAAAAATTAGCAAAATGGTTCTATCCGTCCACACCAGGTGTGGTGTCATAAAATCTTAAAACAATATTATTTTTAAAATACCTATTGTCATCGGAGAAAGACAACCTTAAAACGTATGCCATACAGTTGCATATAAGTCGATATTTAGCAACATGGAAATAATACTGCTATAAGCGCTCATGAGACATTAAAAACCTACACACTATTCTCTCTCTCTGTCTACCGCACAAGGGATACATTAGCGTGTAGATACATATCTCTGTATAGTGAAAGACCTACGCAACTCAAAATGTTAATCCTATTATAATATTATAAATGCGAAAGTTTGTAAGTATGGATGTATGGATGTTTGTTACTCTTTCACGCTCGAATGGCTGAACGGATTTGTCTAAAATTTGGAAGACAGATAGATTGTGACCTGGATTAACATATAGGCTATTTTTAATCCCGATCGCACACCGGGTTTCTGAGAAAACGCGGGCGAAGCCGCAGGTAGCAGCTAGTGTTTTATAAATTACACATTTCATGCTTTGACAATGTTTTAGATGGTCTGAAATATAATACGTCTAAATACATTTACTTAATTACTGGTTCCTCATTAAATTGCTATTTGATGGGAATATATAATATGGTTGTATTAACTAATAAGTTTAATACAATAGTTAATGAATAATTATTTCATGTTGTGCGCGATCTAGGGTGCGATTGAAATATTTGTGATACATTTGTATTCTTTGGTTATATTCTTAACTTTTTTATTCTTAAACAAATGTATGTAGTATTGTATCTATAAATAAAAATATCAAATTTTACCAACTGTTCTCCCTCTTGGCAGAATCCAACACCTTCCCTACCTCTCGAGGGGATAGGAACTAAAAATCGAGAGCGTCTTTGTTGGTCTATCTACAAATTTCTTTGTTACCGCAGGGTTGAGACAACGGAATAAAATATAATTAATATTCTTTTTGAAAACCTTATTTTTATACCAAAGTTCACCGTAAGTAGTATAGCCATTTCAACATAAAAACTTAAGGTACCTACTCACAGATACATTTGCATACTTTTAGCGAAATAATTAGTAGAAATAATTAGAAGAAAGACTAGCTGACCCGGCAAACGTTGTTTTGCTACATTTTTAATGTGATTTTCGTAAAAAAATTGGGGTGAGCTACCCTTGTCACTTAGGGGTATTAAAAACTTCTCAGGCCTACTCAATATGCTCACAAAATTTCTTGAGAATCGGTAAAGCCGTTTCGAAGTACAGGAAAGAAAGATGTGACACAAGAATTTTTTGTATATAAGACTTAACCTGTCTGACAATGGCCTCTCCCCAAGAATCGAATCCGACCATAATTTTTTTCCCCGTGTTGGTCCGGACTCCTTTGCAGAATAGACAATCTGCCTTCCTGCTAGGCAGCTCGTAAAAGGCGAGCATAGGCTCACCGTCACTAGCACCGCGACATCTAACAAGGTGGTAGAGTTTCGCAGCGACTCGCCCGGATTGGTACCACCGCCTTACCTATTCCTGCCGTCATAACGTCATGGCGTTTTCTGGTTCGGAGGGTAAGGTAGCCGGTAAACTTACTTTTACTCGAGGTCTAACATCTCGACCTCAGGTTGGCCACACACCATTACCACCTTTGGTGTCTATAGGCGGCGTGAATTTCTTACCATAAGGAAATCCGTCTGCTTGTTTGCCTTCCAGTATCATAAAAAAAAGTCAATTGTATTATACGAGTGACTTATCCTTTTAACTGGTTGTATAATATAAAATTCTTAAAAACTGACTCCGTCTACCCAAAACTGCTTACTCATCGCAAACAAAGATGTTTCAACGATAATTATTATTAATGTGTCGGATAACCGTTTGCCGCTATATCGAAATGTTGGTCAGTCCGTTGATTTATTTTTATGCGTTGCCGTATTAACAACACTAGGTGGTTTATGTGTTTTACTACAAAAATTATGACCAGCTGCTTTTTCTGATAACATGGACGTATATTTTATTAATATTTATTTTAAGTGTGCAATAGTGGAAAGTTTTTATGAGGTATTTACACAGTATGAGTTTATTTGTTTGAACTATACGAGATTTATTATTAAATCAATCATAAAAAGTACCTTCACGCCCATATCTCAGAGGAAGGCAGAGGAACGACCAGAAACTATAGACCATTTTCCACATTCGTATTGTAGGTGTCTGAAGTCAATATTTCGTTTTCTCTTGTTTTACTTGATCATTATATCGCATTTGTAGTCAAGCGGTCCAGGTGTTGGATTTCATGAGGTCCCGGGTTCGATTCCAGGGTCGTACAACAAAAAGAAAATGTGGTTTTTCAAATTTTCTAATAAAAAATGTTATTTGGGATTGGAAAATTGAGCCCGGAAACAATTGTGCTGATTGTAGACATGATAATATCAAATGTTGACAAATCAGCTGTCAGTATGTTGGGGGAAAACTCGTCAGCTGTTACATTTACTCAGGCTATAAACGTTTCTGACTAGCTCCTACGTTACACTTTCAGGGCATCAGATCAACATTCGACCTAGATATAGCCAGCTGACTTATTTATTTATTAAAATACATATACTATCATCTAATAAATTTTCGTGTGGGAGGAAATCACTGAACACATATTTCGCAACGTATTTTTTTTTTTTTTATTTTAGCACTTGCCCTGTGCTTGGGATAAATTTCTACAAATTTTAAAGAAAGAAAAAAAAAAAACTCAGGGTACTCAGCATTGTGTATCTATAGGACATAACTACCCGTGTTAACGGGTTAAGAAAGGAATTAAAAATTTCGCCACGGGACTTGAATCCTCAGTAGCTCAATTGGTTAGAGCATTCGTCGGCTTGAGACGAAAGGTTACAGGTTCAAATCCTGTCTAAGGCGAAATTTTTTCTTTCTTTAAAATTTATAGAACATTTATTTTTTTCATATTTGTGTGATCAGCTGACGTATAATATACACCACTTTATTATTAGCTGACAATTTTATCGTATCTAATTTTATCGTATTTAATCGCCTCTGTAGTCTAGCGGTTCAGTTGTTGGACTTGACTGCACGAGGTCCCGGGTTCGAATGCCGGGTCGGGCAACAAAAAGAAAATTGGGGTTTTCCGATTTTCTAATAAAAAAAAGTGTTGCTCGGGATAGGATGTGTGCCCAGTTGGCGATAGTAGTGCCTATCTCATTGTGGGACTTAGTATCTTCGGCTAGTCGTGGGTGCCCTGGTTGTGCCTCTGCCTACCTCTTCGGGGATATGGGCGTGAAGATACTACTTTGACAATTTTATTTCTTTAATATATTAGTCTAACTTTAATTTGATCAATTTTTTAATCTTGAATAAATTATTAAAAATATTTTTTCTTATTACGTGCGTGGGCGGCTACCACTGCTCAACCCACCCTGGCAGCCGCAGCTGACGTTTGCAACGCTTCATAATGCAACTTTCTGACGCATTTTACGAATCATCTACAGATAAGGAAAAATTTTAAAAAAACTAGCGCCTGGCTTAAGGACTATTAAGTCAGTTTTTCAATTTTACTGTGCTTAATTGTGTTAAATATGTTGATAATAAAAAAAAATGTATGGTCTTACATCTCCGAACCATTAGCTATCTTTTGACAAAGGATTATCAAATCGCGACGAGGGAATAAAATTGGAGTCGGTTTTTTTTAATTAAGAAAGAAGGAGCAGACTATTTGTTCGACTCCTTTATTTCTTTACGTACAGTTATCAAACTAAATATCTCACCTCTTTGAGTTGTTTTAAAAGGGGTTCAGATATTTCGTTAACCATTTCGTTTGCTTACTGTACGTTAATCGATTTGAGTAATTGCCAGACTCCTTCGAAACGGTTGAACTGATTTTGGTGAATTTTACCAACACACTAGTTGAATTTCATAATAGGTTTTTATCATCCATATTTTGTCCCCATAAGTAAAAACGGTGGCCTATCCCAACAAAAAATATATTTAACTTTTTAGGGTAATTAATAAAAGGAAACTAGGAAAAACTACATTCAAAATTTTCCATTACAAACTGAACGGGTGGAACGGAGTTCACCGGGACAGCTAGTTAGATTTTAAATGTATGTGAAATAAAAAACTTATTTTAAATTATTAATTTATCACGCAGCGGAAATTCAAAGTAAAACATTTTAGTAGACAAAATAGTAAATGCATTCAAATAAAACATAGGGTGTATACAAAAACAACATTAACGCACTAGTGATATCTCCGTATCGATCAATTACATTCGAAATAAGAGCATTTCTTATCGATAATGGATCAATCACTATAGCTACCTTACTGAAAATTGGCTCTAATAATTTAGAAGCTGGAAAACTATAAAACCACTAACTGCTACCTGCGGCTTCGCCCGCGTTTTCACAGTAAACCGGTGTGCGATCGGGATCAAAAATAGCCTATATGTTAATCCAGGTCACAATCTATCTGTCTTCCAAATTTCAGACAAATCCGTTCAGCCATTCGAGCGTGAAAGAGTAACAAACATCCATACATCCATACTTACAAACTTTCGCATTTATAATATTGATAGGATAACGTTAACTTACATATCATGTCGTATTTAACTAAAAAAATTCACGAATCATTGAGTATGACTAAAATTTCCAATCGGGTTTTGAAGCTAAAATGGATCGAAAGTATACTAGATAACAGATAAAAAAATAATCATCGAAAGTATACTAGATAAGAGATAAAAAAATAATCATGTAAAAAACTAAAAAAAACTTCTGAGGCACCTAATACAAATAAAAGAACCTGTACTATTCACACCTGGTAAAAGTAAAACCTTCAAAAATGTCCTACCACATTTTCGATTACATTGGTTCCACCACATTTTCGATACACATTACATTGGTTCACAGTTAACAATCTTATTTTAAATAGTGATAAAACGAAATGTATTAGATTTTCAATGCCTAATGTTAGGCTACTAGATACCAATGTACAACTAAAAGGATCTAAACTGGAGTGGATTCAACCACACTGTCTTTTAAGGTATCACATTTGATAATAAATTACAATGGGGCTTTCATATTGAGAAATTTGCAGTTAAAAAAATAAGAGCATTAACAGAATATGTTGAAACAGCCCAAATAGTGTATATTAGCTATTTTCAGTCTTATGGGATTCTTCATTGGGGAAATTCTGCAGATTTAAGTATTATAATTGTATTACAAAAAAGGGCTATTACAGCTATTTGTAATCTTAAAGTAAGGGATTCCTTCCGAGAAAAATTCAAAGAAATAAATATTTTAGTTTCATAAAATCAGTTCTCAATACATTTATGAGAATTTAATGTATGTTAAAAAAATGTATGTATGTTTACAAAAAAATGTGGTGTCCACGATGTAAATACGAGAAAATAATCTAGCCGTATACAAAACTCGTCTCCATAAAATTAGTAAATCCTTTTTGAGCCAATGTATACGTTTCTACAATAAGCTGCCCATTGGTATTAGAAATCTACCTTTAAATAAGTCAAAAAAAATATAAAAACATAATTATGTAAGAAAGCCTATTATAAGGTCTCAGAGTATTTGGAAGACGAACATGCTTGGGGAATGGAGATAGAGGTTTCAATTTCCCATTGCAATTTGTGATGTGATTTGTTACTTTTTATTTAAATTAAAATTACATTGTAATTTGTATTTTTTAAAAAGAAAAGAAAAAAAAGAAAAAATACAAGACTACATGAAAAAAGACTTGACTTATCTAGTTACTACCTATCATTAGAATGTTAGACTATTTAATATTATATTTTATGTGATTGCAACTCGAAAATGTTGTAACTTTTTCTTTAATTGTAATAGTTTTTATTCTTTTTATCACCTCTGTGGTCTAGCGGTCCGGCGTCGGACTTGACTTCTTGAGGTCTGGGGTTCGATTCCCGGGTCGGGCAAGTTAAAAACTAGAAAATTTGTATTTTCAATTTTCTTATAAACGACGTTGCCCGGGATTGGATACTTGCCCGATTGGCGATATACTTACCACCTATCATATTGAGGTACTATGTGTTTTTGGCTAGTCTTGGGTACCCTGGTTGAGCCTCTGCTAACCTCTTCGGGGATATGGGCGTGAAGATACTTTTTTTTTCTTTAAATATTAGTTTATTTTTGCTTTAACAATAGACAGAAAAAATAATTAAACTTCCTTATTGTAACGGTTAGAAAGTTGCCAACTCTTGACAAAGAGCAGAAAAAATATAAGAATTAACAAGTGACCAATTCGTAGCGAGTGCAGTATATTCGGTTCAATAGCGAATAAACATAATCGTTCACACAAACCAATCAATCGCTCCTATAACATTATAGCTACGAACGCCCCTCGATAGGTTCACGGAGATACGCCGTCAGTGGTACCTTTGGTAATAGCCATGTTCTAAACGGTATAATGATTAGTTAAACATATCTTACATCTAGATATAACCCACGGTTACATGCTTTTTTAATTTGTTTCTATTACTTTTTTAACCGACTCAAAAAAAGAGCTCTATTCTTTTTTCTGACAAAATAACACATCAAAAACAATTCAGTCAAGTCCTCATAGTTTTGTAATACTTTATTTTTATTTTTATGTTCAAAAAATAGACGGTGCTTCTAATTTTTATGCCCCGACGGATAAAGAACAGTGTTATAAGTTTGTATGTGTGTGTGTGTGTGTGTGTGTGTGTGTGTGTGTTGTTGTTGTGTGTTTAACTGTAATATTATAACTTTTTTGCGGATGGACCGATTTAGAATATTTTTTTATTTGAAAGCTTAAGTCGTCGAGATTATTGAATAGTGCTGTGTTAGCGGTGTGTGAACTATAGTTAGGTTACCTGTGTTCTCTGTAGCCCTTCTAACACTCATGTGTGTATGTGCGTATGTGTGTGTGTCTGTCTGTCTGTAGTAACATAACTTTTAAACTGACGGACCAATTTCGATGCGGATTTTTTTGTTTGAACGCTGACGTGATTATTATGGTTTTTGCTACTTTACATGTAGGTTGCGATGGGGGCTATCAAACATTTTTATATTATGGATTTTTTGAATTGAAATTATATATATATTTAAGTTAATTTGGTCACACAGAAATATCAGCTTTGAAAACTTCTGCTTGGCACCTCTTAGTCATATGGTTGTACGAATTTACCGTGTTTAAATAAATTGAATGTTTAACTTAACATTCAATACCCATGTTAGTGTCTGGCTTTATAGCACAAGTCATCTGCTTTTGTACCAAACCGCTAGTTTTAATTACTAAGGCACAACAGCATTGGCAATGCATCATTACCACCACAGGTATCAATTTTATTTAAAAACTGCCTTGATAAAGCAGTTGTAAACAATTTATTTTGAAGTTAAAACTTCTCTTGCGGCTTTGCCCACTTTTTTGGAATGGGTAAAAACTTCTAAACTCTCATCAGGACACGTGATTTGAAATTTCTTTTGACGAAAATTCGTAAGACGGCGCAGGGCGCTTGCGCGAATGTTCGTGTTGTCATGTTTGTGTACGATAGCGAAATAAATGAATATTGTATTCTACCACATAAATGATAGATACTTTCATACTGATAATTAAAATAATTCGTGCAAAATTATTCCCTAACCATTCCAAAATATCAAAAATGCACAAGGTTAATATTCAAGTTTTCACTACTGCCGGCACTTCCGGAGTGCCGTTTTTTAATTTTAAATTACGATTTACGTATTCATAACTTATTTACGGCACGTTTAACCCTGAAAACTGTTTAAATTTAGTGTTTTTTACAATTAAAAAACATGTCAGTTTGCTTCCAATTTCAAATTAAGTACATACCGAGAGCATGAAAATAGGAAAATTCTTAGATCTTAGATAATTGTTAAGGGGACAAGGATTTGTTTTTTACTGCCCAAGATGTATAAGCTATTTTTCTGCCTGACCAAGCTCTAAAATGACAACTTTATTAAGCGCAATGTAATGAAATTTGTCACTTTTACTGGTGGTAGAGTGCAATGTTCAAAAAGAGTTAGTCTGGGTAGAGATCCCTACCTATTACTGGCGCCATGATGACAATATCATGTTTCGGTTTAGAGAATAGGGTAGCACGGGGTAACACCATATTCTTAGCACCTTAGCCTCAAGACAGAGACGTACCTACAACAGGTTTCAGGCTACGTGATCTCTTTTCATCAGAAGAGCCGTATGCTTAATCACTTTTCACATATATTTTTGGTGTCTTTAGGCCAAGGTTATCTTTTATCGACATGATGATGTATGTTTTCATATATTTTTTTTTACCTTGGAGGCATAAAAAATGTTGATTATTTTTATTTATCACAAATACCTATTATGATTCAAAACAATATAAAATATTTACCAGATCTAAGATTTTCAGAGGAACAAATATTAGACTGCATCCAATTTCGTAAGAAGTTTTATATCTCAAATAAAATTTTCTGAAATAGAAGCAGTAAAACTTATTGACGCAAGACGTGTTATTCCAGACTAAGGTAACATGCCCTTACCATTTTATATCTCTAAGTAATGTATCTTCTTCTGTCTGGTTAGGTTAGAAAACGGTAGTAGTTTACGGTAGACAGGGTTAAATTTAATTATAGTTTTAAAATGTTTGGTAGTAAATAATTAAAGCACTTATCTAATATATAAAATTCTCGTGTCACGGAGTTCGAATTTGAACTCCTCCGAAATGGCTTGACTGATTCTCACGAAATTTTGTGAGCATATTGAGTAGGTCTGAAAATCAGCCAACATCATTTTTTATCCCCCTAAATGTTAAGGGTGGTCCATCCCCAATTTTTTTTGTAATATTTAAACAAAATTTTTTGTTTTTATTTTTATATGATACAGCATATAAAGGGACATACAACCCTAAATTTTCACCCTTTTATCACCAACCCCTATTTTTTAATAGTCATTTTAGTAATTTAATATTTTTTTATTCTGGGTCGATAACTGATCAATCGTCATTTAATTAGTTATATGGCAAAACAACGTTTACCGGATCAGCTAGTAAATCTATATATTAATACGTGATGCCAAAATTTTGGACCCCTTCTTACGAAAATTGCGTGGACGCAGGAGCATAAAATTTGGCACACTTATAGTTTATGTGTAGGAGAAGTGCAGAACGCTAATATTTTTCAGTAATAATGCTTATAAAGTACATTAAATCAGTAAATAAAACATTAGCCACACTACCATGCATTTGACACACACAAATAAATATATTTAGTCTTGAGAAATAAAGATGGTGTTTTTATCAACAAGATATTAAAATTTATTATGGTCGAATTTCGACCAATGGGCAACCACTATTATAAACAATTGGCTTAATAGTTAAAGTATATATAATTATTTTTTTAAATATTAAAATATTTGCACACCAAAATGTGGTAGAATATGTTGATATACTTAAATGTTTTTGTAACATCTCATGAACACACATATTTCGCAAATAAAAAAATGTCTTTTCTTTTCTTTTCTTTCTTTCTTTGCAAGAGCAAATCTTGTTGTTCTTTTGTCTTTTTAAACGCTGACGCGAAACAAACCCACACACCCACACGATATAATTTTCGAATGGATAGACCGATTTAAATGCAGTTTTTTTCGATTAAAGGCTGAATGAAGTTGAGATAGTTTATATCTACGTTAAGGTTCCACACTTAGTCAGCCAGAAGAGCCAATCGCCGCACTACTCCGATCCATGATTACCAAAGAGTATATAAATACTACCTAATAAGAGGCGGGACTTCCATATATACATAGCAAACTCGAATTTGTATAAAGTTTACTTGAAAAATTATAACCCGTATAATTTGAAAGTAAGTTTAATAAAAAAAAAATAAAAAAAATATGTCTGAGGCATTCAGATATAAGGCAATTAGTGTCATATGATTTGGGCGTATAAAAAACATAGCAAACTTTTTTTTATATTTTTTTATATGAAAGTTACGCCAAACTGATGATTACCATGAAATATTGCGCTCTAAAGTAAATGTCTTAAGCGACAAATCACTATTTTTGACACTATAAAAGTAATTTGAAAAAAATTATAAAGACTGAAACGATTATTTTTTAGGTATAATACTTATCTATATTTATGTTAAATCTGGTGTCGATATTTTCATAAATGAAGTAGACAGTTGGGTTTTGCTTTCAAAAAAGGGTTAACTTTTCGATTTTTTTCTATCGAGCAGAGTGAAATAAATCGTGTTTTGGAAACAATAGTCTTATAAAGTATATTAATGTTAGTCTTGTGTATTTTTGTCAGCAAGATCCATGATTGCTTTGTGTGAAAAAAACATTATATTGCTGACGTATTTTAGCATACATGGACCCTTAATAAAAATTGTTTAGTTTAATTTTAGTGTTCTGGCCCTCCAAAGATGCTCCATAACTGATACCGCAATGTATTGAAAAGTTTTAATTTTAAGATAACATTTAATTTTATTTATATTATTCATTATATTTCTGGATATACAAAAACGTATTCGTCAGTTAAAATGTCGTTACCACTCGTATCCATTATTATATTACGATATTCCCACAATTACCCATTCGTATTCAACTATCGACATACAAATGGGAGAAACGCGTGCTACTTAATTGTTTTTCTGGGAAAATAATTTGGGTATTACTCATTGTAAATTTTTAAAAACAATTTATTATTTGGCAGTTAAGCATTTCTGTTTGTGTTGGTTTTAGAGGTGTATTTGTTTATGTGATAGGTTAGTAAAAGCGCACCATAAATGTTACAGGTGCGTCACTGTTCTATGACCGGGATATTAGGCTGATTGTGCAAGTCTACCAGCTACCCTACTCTCCAAACTGGAGCATGACAGTCATAATGGCGGCAGGAATAGCTATGGCAAGCTACCCGGTTAAATTGCTGCATAGCATATTGCCACTAGTATATTATAATGCATTCATTGCTCTTGGTGTTGCAGATGTCCGTTGTCATCGGTGATCACTTACCATAAGTTATCACTTGGCTTCTAGCGTCCTATTATTGAAGGAAATGAAACATAACAGTACCTCTTTTATTATAGAGTCAAATCATAGATCTGGTGTACTATAACAATAAACTATATCATACAAATAGACCAATAACGATAATAAAAACAAACTTCGCTTTAAGCCTCTAAAACTAAATGAGTTTTCGACCTATGACCGAGATGTAAGACTACTAAGTAATGTTATATCATATGTTTAAATGAACTTAAAAAAAATATTGATGAACTTGAAAAGTTTAATAGTCTGACATTTGCAGTTTTTTGGTGTTAGTTTTATAGTCCGACATTTGTATTGCTAAAATCTCAATCTATAAACTACTTGCTAAAAGCTGAACTTCAAATCTGGTAACTCCTTAACCTTTATAAGCCTGCGTCAAAGTTACTTAAAATTAATTATTCATTATAAGTCAGTCACTTCATTTCAGATAAATTATTCAGTTATATACGTTATAATTAGAATTAGAAAATTGATTATTTATACAAATGGCACTTGTATAACGTTTACGTAATACGAAAATCTACCACCGGATCGGAACGCGGGCACTCACTGAGAATTTCCGGCGAAAGAAGGCTTTTTTTAGGCTTTTATAATATAAATATATATTTATAAGAGGAACAAATCTCTAGCTCTTTTATAAGCTAAACCAGTCATTCCCAAAGTAGTCCAGGTGGACCCCTAGGGGTCCTTGGGGGATTCGACGGGGATCTACGTTGGACGTGACAAAAAGTGGGTGTCAAAATAAATGTTATTTTAAGGTAGGGCATTGCCCCACATCGCGAGGTGCATACATATTGCAAAAGGGGTGCCCCTCCCTAGCTACGGCCATGCAGGGTATCTATGGAATCCAACAAAATGTTGATAGTGGTCAATGAAATAAAATAATTTGGGGAACCTCTGAGATAAACTTTCCTTTTTCATATAACTTTAATCAGTTACCAGTTATTCACCGTGGGTTTGCCTGTATAATAGAAGTATTTAGCTTTCCTGACAAAATCCGTTGCGATATCTATGTAGATAAAAGGCTCTATATGACTTTCTTTTAGATCTTATCTACTTTTGTGAAAAACTATGAACTAATTTATTTTGTAAAAATATGGTGACATAATATGATTTTACAAAAAATACATGCATTATTCCTATTTTGCCAATTTATTGGCGTACAAAAAAAGTTTTTATACTTAATATTATTAAAAAACATATGTCAAATACTTAACATTTAATACCAAACAATGAAATAAATGTTATTTTTATATTAAACATAATTAAGTTTTTTCCCCGTGTTGGTCCGGGCTCCTTTGAAAAATAGACCATCTACCTTCCTGCCAGGCAGCTCGTAAAGGAGAGCATAGGCTTACCGTCACTAACACCGTGACATCTGACTAGGTGGTAGACTTTCGCAGCGACATACCCGGATTGGTACCACCGCTATACCTATTCCTGCCGCCATAACATCATGACGTGATCCGATTCGGAATATAAGGTAGTCGTTAAACATACTTTTGCTCGACGTCTAACATTCCGGCCTCAGGTTGACAACGCACCATTACCACCCTTGGTATCTCTAGGCGGCGTGAATTTCTTACCATCAGGAAATCCGTGAGCTTGTTTGCCTTCCAACATCATAAAAAAAGATCGGTTTAGCTGTTTTGGCATAAAAAGGAGCATATGTACATACACTTCCGCCTTTATTAAATCAATAGGGATTTTTTTATCTTATAAAGTGGTTTTGTATCTTATGTCACTTGTGTCTTAAAAAGAAGGTTTATTTTCGGAGAACTATCACTTACATACATATCTTCACGCCAAGTCCCTTACGGGTAGGCAGAGAGTATCGAGTGACAGACCTCACGATCCAGACAAACCTGTCTTGCTTCCTTCACATTCATTACCCTTTTCATACAAACAACAACACAGCAAACTATCACTTACTTAGTCCATAAACAAAATCAAGGACCGTGAAGTTGTTTACACGAAAATTGTAACAAAAATTGACGTTAACAGAGGTAAGTAAATAATAATGACCCAATTATTTTCACATTTGGAATTGGAAAGGCCATCATTACAATCACAATAGAATGTTTCGGGTAGGAATTGAGAAAAATATTTTATTACCTTATTGAAAGGGTTAAGGGGATATGTGGGTCAATGAACTTTAACGGATTCATAAAGAAGAGAAAGGAATTTAAATTTATTTTCTAGGAAGTGGCCTCTGTGGTCTAGCGGTCCGGTGTCGGACTTGACTCCTAAGGTCCCGGGTTCAATCCCCGTGGCGGACAACAAAAAAAATTTAGAAAATCTGTATTTTCAATTTTCTAATATAAATTTATTAATGTCATACTATGTACGTAGTATGCACGTATGATACAACTATTACACATTAGAAAAACATAATTTGCAAAACCGCACTTGGAAGAGCGGCCCTATTATGATTCTAAGCCACTTTCTTCACAGTTCCATTATTTAATAATTCCTATTCACATTCTTAATCTTTTAATTTTTTGTCAGGACAAAGAATTTACTTAAAATAGTTGCTTATAATAGAGCAAAAGGTAGCATTGCCCGAAATTAGATATCCATGAAATTGATTAGTTATCCATGATCGTCAGGTGCCTTACGCGTTTGGCTCCTCTTGGGTCTTTTGAGTTTGAACCCTCTGCATATTTTCCCTTCATCATTAGTCTCCCTGCCAGACAGATCAAGAGACGAGTATTTTAAATGTGTCATCATCAAAAAGAGCACTGATGGCAGTTCTGTGTAGCAACTAGTCCGATTAGGGATCCTCTGCTTTATCTATTTCTGCCGCCATAACAACAGTGTCGTCTTCCAGTCCGGAGGGTATAGTAGCCTTTACACTTCCACAATAACACCTCCATGTACCCTATTTATACACGAATAAAGAGTTATTAAAAAAAGTATCTTCACGCCCATATCCCCGAAGAGGTAAGTAGAGGTACAACCAAGGCACCCAAGACTGGCTGAAGACACTAAGAGTCCCACAATGTGATAGGTGGCAAGCCTATCGCCAACCGGGCACATTTCCAATCCCGACCAACAATTTTTTTATTAGAAAATTGGAAAAATCCAATTTTCTTTGTGTTGGCCGACCCGGGATTCGAACCCGGGACCTCATGCAGTCAAGTCTAACACCCGGAGTTAAGAGTTATTATTTTTATTATTATCACTATATAGTATAAAACAAAGTCACATCCTCTGTCCCTATGTCCCTTTGTATGCCTTAAACTTTGAAACTACAAAATCCGTTTTGATGCGGTAATAAACACAATAATGACTGATGCTCCTATTATATTAGTGTCTATAGCATCTGTTCAAAAAAAACGCATGTATTTGTTTGCTATCTATAGCCATGGAAAAGACAAATGAAATCTCAAAACGGCTCATGTGTATGAAAAAGTTCCTCGAGTTCCCAGGCCCTGGTGGTCCAGGCTCCTGTGCAGAAAAGACCATCTGCCTTCGTGCCAGGCAGCTCGTAAAAGTTTGCCTTTATAGGATTACCGTCACTAACACCGTGACATCCTACTAGGTGGTAGAGTTTTGCAGCGACTCGCCCAGATTGGTAACACCGCCTTACCGATTCCTGTCGCTAATGTTTTACGTTCACGTGTTCCGGTAAGGTAGCCGGCAAACTTACTTTTGCTCGAGGCCTAACATCCCGGCCTCATGTTGGAAACGCAACATTACCACGGTATATCTAGGCGGCGTGTATTTTTACCATCAGGAAATCCGTCTGCTTGTTTGCCTTCCAATATCATAAAAAAAGATTTTGTCAAAAAAGGAATCACAACGTAATTGAGTATTGTAGCTTAAGGAATCCTAATTACCTTCAGATCAGCCAACCGACCATTTCTGGGTCACTGGGGTCTTCCAATATTCAATTACACAAGCAGACCAATATCCCGCCTCAAGCATTTGTGACCATCTCAAAATTTCTAGCATCAAAATAACTCTTCAATCGATATCAAACTGTACTGTGTTGGGATTGGGTTCAAATTTGATTTAGGTTAGATTTGGGTTAGAAGCTTTTGATTTGATTTTAAGGTTGCTTACCAATTACTTAGATTGTTAAATTAAAAGCAATAGTTTGTTGTGTATTAGTTTTAGGAACTTAATAGCTGAGAGAGAATAGTGGCAAACATAAAATACAAACAGTAATAATAACAAAACAATCAATTTCAATAATTTAGGCGCAGAATAAAACCCTCTCTAATTTTATTATAACATCAAAAGGTAGATAAGTAATATTTCTCAAAGATAGTTCCGTATAAATTTGATCATTATTCGACTAAGGAATGTGGGCTCTGTGATGTAGCGGTCCATGCGTTGGACTTGACTTCGTGAGGTCACGGGTTCGATTCCCGGGTCGGGCAACAAAACGAAAATGTGGTATTTCCTATTTTCTATTATAAAAAAATGTTGCTCGGGATTGGATATGTGCCCGGTTGGCGATAAGCTTGCCACCGATCACATTGTAGGACCTAGTGTTTTCCGCTAGTCGTGGGTACCGTGGTTGTGCCTCTGCCTACCCCTTATGGGGATAGTATTTTTTTAGTAGTTTATATACTTCTTAACGTCCGTGTCGGTCATTGGTTGGTATAATTTTAAACAAAACGTAAGTTGCGTAGCCCTGAAGATGCGTAATAAAATAGATTGGCTAAAATATAATAATAAAAATATGTTGTGGAAAGCATTATTGAAATAAATAAATTGTGTCTATATTTAATAAAAAGAAACATCTTCACGTCCATATCCCGAAGAGGTAGACAACACAACTAGGGTACGCACAACTAGCGATAGGTGGCAAGCCTAAGGTCAATCAGGTACATATCCAATACCGGGAAACGTTATTTGTATTAAAAAAATTAAAATGCATATTTTCTATTTTTCTTGTAACCCGACCCGTGGATCGATATTTAATAATATATAAATTTTAAAAACAAAATTAAAACAATACTTATTAGTTTAACGCAGTAACCACTCTTTTGATTGTGGTCAAATTTAGAAACCTATTTGACCTTACCTTCCCAAAAAAGAAACATCACAATCTGTTTGTTTCCGACCGAGTAATCGCGTGAAAAACATACAAAAAAACGGGTGTGCCGCCAGAAGTGAAATCTTGAATATTAACGTATTTTTGATATTTATAATGGTTAGAGAATAATTTTGCACGAATTATCTTATATTCTTATATACCCAATTATCAGTATGAAAGTACTATCACTTATGCAAAAATATTATTGCGGCCAGGAGCGTCGTCATATTATCTGTACAACGAACATTGCTCGTCTACACATAAAGCTTATTTTCAAGATGGAACAAATAGAGCAATGTCTGTTGATATTAGACGTATCTGCTATCGTGTTGTCTTGTTAGAATGTAATGGTAGGTATATTGCGGCGTATTATCTATTGCGAATCCTGTACTCTTGGGAAATATATAAGCAATATAAAATTCAACGTTTTATTTCAGATCTCGCGCCGTATTTATTCGCGCATGCGCCCTGCGCCGTCTTACGATCTGACAATCTGACGCGAGTTTGGAAGTTTTTACCCATTCGAAAAAAGTGCGCAACGCCGCTAAAATAGTTTTCACTTCAAAAATAGTCGAACTAAAATCAACATCTTTAGAGTCGGCTAAAGACTTATATTAATTTAGTAACTAACGTCGGCTAGCTAAAAAAATTAAATACGCATTATTAAGTCAAAAACAAGTAAGTATCAATCTTGTTCAAATTTAAAAAGGATATTGAAGAGCGCAATCTTTAAAAAAAAAATACGGGGCCAATTTCAGACAAGTTTTAAGGATATAAATCAATCAGAAATCTATGCTTTGTTTCATTAAAATCTGTGAAGAATGGAATTTTTCTGGTGAACCAAAACGCTGACTCTGTACTTATTATATGAATGGAGGTGAGAGCGAGGGCGTATGACAGTAACAAATAAAACTACATACTTATGCTATAGCTCTTTAGCTATATATACCGTGCTCTTTTGCAGAATAGACCATCTTCCTTCCTGCCAGGCATCTCGTAAAAGGCGAGCATAGGCTTACTGTCACTAACACCATGACATCTGATTAGGTGGTAGAGTTTACCACCGCCTTACCTATTCCTGTTGCCATAACGTCACGACGTGTTCCGGTTTGGAGGGTTTCTTACCATCAGGAAATCCGTCTGCTTGATTGCCTTCCAATATCATAAAAAAACAAGATTCCTGAATTCCTTTCGATTCGATTTATGCAGACGTTGCCTAGCT
>NJDC01004037.1:60922-81531 GCA_002245475.1 Calephelis virginiensis
TTGATGAATAATTTTATGATTTACACGAAAATGGCGACCTGCCCTACGAAGGCTAGATGTTGGGTTGCGTGAAAAATAATTTAAAATTTGTTCATCGAGGTTATGTCTTCGTGGAGGAGCACTATCTGAATGTGGGGTTAACGGTTGATTCTCCCGTATTCTATGGACAGCTTGAACAATAGTGCGGCTATTAGTAGGACACATACGGGTGTTTCCATATCTTTCTCTGTATGTCCGCAGTGCTAAAGCTGCGTTTCCGCGAGATTCCCCATAAATTAAAATCATATCGGTGTACTCCGAAGATGTATAATTGTAATGAGGCATTATAATAATTAATAACATAAACGAGCGTCTAAATTCACACAATTCACATAAAAATGTTACTAAGTACCTATTCTAAATATCGTGTCCTTATCACCATAAAACAAAGCGTCCTATTTAACACAGTTTTTTTACAAATATAACTTTTTACAAATATAAACAATGGCGGCACTTTGCTTTGCGCCGACCGACACTACAAAGGCGGCGAAATTGAAACGCGTGCGCTTAAGAATTAGCAATAACACTTGCAACACCACAGGATCTCGGTGACACACTGACCCACTCACCTACTTAAATAAATAGGCGCAGGATTCGACAAGAAAGTGAAATAAAAACAAAGGAACTTAGATTGGTCCCTTTCGCACATACTCAATTTTGGATTGATAGAAACGTACGTAATTGAAAGAATACATTATTTTCGCAGGTTTTCTTCTATTCTGCCGTGCTTTATGACTCTTATCGCCACGACATAAAGTTTATTATGCAAAAATTTACATCTGCAAATAAAATGTATGAACTAATTTAAGTGAAAATGTTCTTGTCTCTTAAAGAGGCGAGCTGGCAACATGTGATTTATCTTTACCGATGCGGCGGTTCTTAACCAGTCTGTGATAGCTTAGTAACAAATACAGCAAGTGGAAAATGTTATAAATGAAAATTAATTTCCTGTGACTTAACCACTGGATATATTTGAATGAATTTTTTATGCGGACTGGGACCGATATTAGGAACACGAAGTTTAATTTAATGTCGTATCGTCATCTCCACTTTGTATAAATATTATGGGAGTCCAACATATAACCTCCTCCTTTAAGTAAGTCGGTTAAAAAACTACAAACCACTTGCATGCCCCTGGGTTAAATGTTTAAATGTTTTCTTTTTGTATTTGGAGTGGGTATTAACTTCTACCGTTAGTCAAGTTTAAGTTTACGTGATCTATGAAAATTGGGAGTTAAATTATTAAAATTTAAAGTTAGTCATAATCGTCATAGAAAGTCAGGTTCTTTTGTAAATGTCCTTGCTCAAACCCATTTATTGAGATTTGCCGGCAAAGAGGAAATACATGATACACTTATTTCTTCATGAATACCTGCACACTTAAATGAATAAAATTTTATCAAATGCTACTAAAATAGGCCAGAAACATAAACATATTTTTATTGTATATCACCATATCAAATAAAACAACAATGAAACCCTTGAACATTTCAAGTATATTTAACGAATATTATCCTGGGAGGCTCAAATATCGAAATAAAAAGTGCCATAAATCTCATATGAAAACTCCATTCAACTTTAGTAGAACTTCCGGTCGATTGGCCAGTATCGAAATGGACGATAAAACCTCCATAGCAAATATTCCAGCATTAGCATATGAATGATACAGGGTAAAAAACTCCCCAGGTGGCGTGCCCTCGCCGGAAATAGGTTTCCGCGCTAAAACCCCGCCTCGACGTCGAATGGAAAGGCGATCGCCGATTTCATTGATGTTACGAAAACTATTTTCTCAAATGTAATTT
The DNA here is from genome assembly GCA_002245475.1 of Calephelis virginiensis. NCBI lineage: Eukaryota > Metazoa > Arthropoda > Insecta > Lepidoptera > Riodinidae > Calephelis > Calephelis virginiensis. The sequence continues at coordinate 62,764 of NJDC01004037.1, forward strand.
TATTCCTTATTTGAAAATAAGTAGCGAATAGAAACTTTATTTTAGATTGACTCTATTTGAAGTTTTAAATCTACGTAGCGTTTATGTTCGTTCTTAATTTAAATATAAGAAAATATTTTTATGTTCTAAAACTACATTTAAAAATAAAGCATGAAATATTCTGGATTTAAAATACTTGTTAATTTATAATCTTAAAGTCTATATTTTTCATTCTTCTCATAAAGTATCTTAATTTTTCAATATCTTAAAAATTAAATTACGTAATATTTATCTCTTAAATAAGTTCAGAGTCGCTCAGTGTGCTCAGCTATGCTCGGTTTTTGATCCGCAATTTGATGATCCGCAAGAGAACGAGAGTAACCTACATAGTCCAGAGAGTTAGCAAGCTGAAGTGGCAATGGGCAGGACACATTGCTCGCAGAACCGTCAACCGCTGGAGAAGAAAGGTTCTCGAGTGGCGGCCCCGCATCGGCCGACGTAGTTGTTGTACGACTAATGATCTGCGGGGAGTCGCTGGATGCAAGCGGCTGGTGACTTGTGGCGCTCTTTGGGGGAGGCCTATGTCCAGCAGTGGACGTCCTCCGGCTGGTGATGAAAATTTTAAGGTTTTTCGACAAAATAATGGATTTATGAAAGTACCTACATTATGTATTCTTTTTCATTTAATAAGAATTTAGAAACCTCTACTGCCTGTATTTTGCGCCGAAAATAATTTATTAAAAAAATATTAGGAGTGTTCAATATAACACGTAAACGAGCGCGAACGTCTGTTATGGATTTTACCCCTTTTGGATAATTAACGTTTGTTTGAATCTACAGGATTGAGACATCTTATTCGATGTTTCTCACTTCGACACCAGTTCCTTTCAGTTTCAATAAGCGTTTATGATAGGAGAGCTACCTAAAGGTAACCTAATGGAAATCGTATATTGAATAAATAAACAAGCATTCAAACAATTTAACAAAAATATATTTTTATTGCCCGAATAAAAAAAAATATTTGGTTGTTATATGGATATTGGTCAACGACAATAACACCTATATAAATACACATAATACATACAAACCCTCACGCAAAATCCCTTACGATTTAGGTAGAGAGTATCGAGTGCCAAATCGCATGATCTTGGTATACCTTGATAGCTTCCTCCACATTAATTACCCTTTTCATACAAACACTCCGGTTTCGGAAACTCTTGACACCACTCTCGGATAACACCCGAGCGATTTGTTCATGGAATGGCAACCTAGGTCACCCCAGGTCCCTACATCCATGCACACTCGCATTGTATATCTGCTTTGTTAATCGTTCAACTGTCATTCTTTCCATACGTCCGAATCTGTGGAGCATGCTCTTTCTCATTTTAATACCAACACTTTCTTTCAATCCCACTCTTTCTCGGATCTCACTTTTACGAATGCGGTCTGCAAGTTTTACACCACATATATTCCATAATGCTCTCATTTCGTTCCCATTTATATGTGCATGTAAATAAAATATATGGATGTATATATTATATCATTTTAAAATTATTTGACGTGCAAATTGTGATGTATTAAAAATATCTAGCGGTCGCCCATTGGTCAAAATTCGACCATAACAATTTTTAATATCTTGTTGATAAGAACGCCATCTTCATTTCTCAAGCCCAACTACTTTGTTTACAACTTTTTAGTGCGCCATATGTGATCTTTATAGTTATCATCAATATATTTCTTTGTGTGTTTCAAATGCATGGTAGTGTGGGTAATGTTTTTTTTATTGATTTAATGTACTTTATAAACATTATTTTTGAAAAATATTAGCGTTCTGCACTTCTCCTCTGTTCTCGCAATTTTCGTAAAAAGAGGTCCAAAGTTTTGGCATCACGTATTAATGTAAAGATTATTGTGTTTGCTTTATAAAAAAATATTTTGTGAAATCAGAAATGTTATTTATTCATGACTGTTATCCTTGAAGACTTTCAAAAAAAGTATTTTTCTGAAAAAGAGCCATCAAAATCGATTGAGTATTGCAAAAGTAATCACGGAACCAACATACAAAATAAAAATAAAAAAACACATGCAGTTGAATTAAGAACCTCCTCCTTTTTAAGGAGCTGGTTAAAAACAGTCAAAAATACGAAACACACATTTCTTCCTCTTAAAATTCACAAAGCATATATTACCCCTTAGCCACCGAGGCGAGCAGTATATAAGAAGGTTAGTGAAAGATAACAACCCATTAATTTCGTAATGTAACAGATAAATCTATTTTGTATAATCCTTATTTTGAAAATTTCAATTCTTTTAAATTTAATGTGGTCTTTATAATGTTTAATAAAAATGTAATAAAAATAAAATTCAAAAATTAAAAAAAAATATTTAAAGAGAATCGAAAATTCTAGTCACAGTAAAAGAGTTTCATCTGCAACTGTTAACTACCTCATTCGACATTCATACTTAGATATCAAATGTTAATTTTATTAAACATTAACAAAATTCGTCAAAATCGCTTCCTCCTGTAACTTGTATCATATACATGGAATACGTTAGGAAGCTCGTGTGATGCGCTTATTAACATGAGAATTAGAAATTATGTATACATGACTCATTTCTGAGATTCGTAAAATTATAATTGACTAGCGGCCCGCCCCGGCTTCGCACGATTATGAAATATACATATAAACCTTCCTCTTCAATACCTTTATCTATTAAAAAAACCGCATCAAAATCCGTTGCGTACTTTAAGGGCTTTGAGCATACAAAGGGACATAGGGATAAAGGAAGCGACTTTGTTTTATACTTCATATTACTCACTAATAAGGTTTGATTATTTAGGAAACAATATTTACGTAATGTAATCTTTTGAATACTTCTCAAAGAAATAAAAACCGCTGTCTCCTGTAAAATGCACTGTACGTAATCTGTAGAAAAGTAGATGCAGCGCACGTATTAACCCGGAACGTTGGGACTACTTTGATTTTAGTCTTATTTCTACGGATTCCTAAAAACGCACTATTCAGATTGCGACGATTTTTGAGGTCGTTTAATTTTATTGACTGAGACTTGAAAGTGCAAAGGTTAATATTGTTCCTACGAGTACACTTTGTTTTGTTCTTGTAGCGAATTTTCCTTACAAAATCTACAATAGAATGGGTAGATTTTGTTGATATTAATTGGCTTATCATATAAACAAATTGACCACAATAGGATAAAAAGCAAGTTTTTATTGGGAAACTAGCAGCTAAATAGGGCTAAGCCTGGTTGCCGGGGAGTTTGTTTTGCCGTTTCGTCTCCTGACTGGCTAGGTTTGGAAACGGTGGAACCTTATGGTGGTTAGGGTTAAACCTTTTTAAAATTTTGTTAAAAAAATAATTATGTCTTAATTAATAAATCTAAATAATAAATTTATTATAATTTGAAAATATTTGCACACCATAATGTGGAAGAACATGTTGGTATTGACAAATGTCTTCTGTAACAGCTTCTTACACATATATTCAGTAAATAAAAAAACGATGGGTTGTACTCCGGGAGTGCCGGCAGAAGTGAAAACTTGAATATTAACGTTGTGCATTTTTGATATTTTGGCATGGTTAGGGAACAATTTTGCACGAATTGCTGTAATCATCAGTATTAATGTATTATCATTTATGTGGTGGTGTGCAATACTCATTTATTGCGCTATCGTACACAAACATGACAACACGAATATTCGCGCAAGCGCCCTGCGCCGTCTTGCGAATATTCGATAAGGTCACGTGTCCTGACGCGAGTTTAGAAGTTTTTAGCCATTCCAAAAAACGTGCGCAACGCCACAACAAAAATTTAATTTTTAAACAATCTTTTTTTTTTGCAATAAGGCAAACCGAAAATCACTAAGTGTGTGACACCTGTCAAATGTTAATTCTTTCGTTAGAAACATTTGTTAATTGTGAAATGTCAACCGAGGGCTCCCGAGGAACCTACCTTCATCCATATTCGCATTGTATAACTGTTCTGTCAATCTTTCACCTGCCACTCTTTCCAGGTCACTCCAATGGACGGATATAGCATAACCCTTTCTTATTTGTACACCAACGCTTTGTTCAAACCAATTTTCTATAATCTTTCTGTTGCAATTGCCATCAGCGGGCGTTGATACGCATATTTTCCTTATCGCAATCAAGTCGAGTGTGCATAATACATATATAATACTTCTCTTGAAAAATCCAACTTCCGCTTCCATAAAATAATGTTGGAATAGCAGGTAGTCTAGAGCTCTTTTTTTAATGATTTTTGAAGGCAATCAAGCATACGGATTACCTGATGGTAAGAAACTCTCCGAACCGCAACACGTCATGACGTTATGGCGGCAAGAATATGTAAAGCGGTGGCACCAATCCGGGTGAGTCCCTGCGAAACTCTACCACCTTGTCAGATGTCACGTTGTTAGTGACGGTAAGCCTATGCTCGCCTTTTAAGAGCTGCCTGGCAGGAAGGCAGATGGTTTATTCTGTAAAAGAGCCTGGACCAACATGGGGAAACTCTGGCTCTAAACTTCACCCTGAAGTAGCTTTCTAATTGCTCCATTCACACTATTCCTTGACACAAACTCTCCTTTCTACATCCACGGTAAACCTTCTACGCTTCCTCTTAACACTGCCAAGATACAATAATATACAATAAATACAAAATATGTAACAAAATAAGTTACAATCAAAACCTACTACTTAATAATTTAAAGCTACATTAGTTCTTTGTGAGTTTCAAAGAAAGGGTTTCTATTACTTAAACAAGCCAATCTCGGGATCTATTTTCGATTCGGCAACAATAGCCTGTAATCCCGAGCGGAACCACAAAAGTGAAACGCTTGGGACACAACAAAAGGAGATCGTTAAAAGCAGTTGATGCCACCTGCTATTAAAAGACTGGAATCACTTTATTCTTGGCAATCCTTTAATGTACATCAAGAGTTTTCCATTAGATTAGAATTGTGGAGGTTTTCGTATCTGTAATAACCCTAGCCTGAGTAATTTTCTAGTAGATAAAAATTGTTGAGATTTTAGTTTCTGTGGCAACCCTAGCCTTAGTGGGATTTATATTTTTAGGGTTTCGAACATCGAAAGGGATACAAACAGTTTATGGGATCACTTTCTTATGATATTGGAAGGCAAATAAGCAGATGGGTTTTCTGATGAACGCTGCCTAGGGACACCATAAGTGGTATCGGTGCGGTGTCAACCTGAAGCCGGGACGTTAGATCTCATATATAAATAAGTTTACCGACTATTTTATCCTCCTAGCCGGGACAGATTTACGGCAAGCGCTGACGTCATGGCGACAGGAATAGGTAAGGCAGTTGACACCAAATACCAAATAAGTCGCTCCGAAACTGCCACTCTCTTTGTTCTCCTTCCGACCGGGTATCAAGACCCTTTTTCTCAATAACGAGTGGATATATCAAGCTGTATATCAAATAGTCAGCTTTATCGTCTCTTAGAGCTGTTTATAAGGAAGCGTTCAAGTATACAGCTCTCCCATTGGTAAGAGATTTTCAAGGCTAGATGTATAGACATATCGCTGTTCTGTAGCCTATATGTTAGAAATATCATGCAAGTATACCATCTTGACCTCTGCACCGGAACATGACAATGTCATTATGGTTATTCAGATAACAGAACCCTTAATGACATAATATAGAATACTAGCTGTCCCAATCACAATCGCTCCAGTTCTGTTTGCGTGGGAAAACTTAAAATGTTGTTATTTCTAATTTTTCTTTTTTTATCTTTTAAACCATCTTAGACAAAATTATCTAAATCGGTCTAGTTGTTCTCGAGTTTTAGTGAGGCTAACGAATAGCAATTGATTTTTATAAGTAAGAAAATATTAATCCAGTAATTTTCATTGTTCAACTAGGAGTCAGCTACACATTTTAATGACTAACACATTAATACACGGCATTTTTCTATCATGAGTATAATATAAATTCCAGTCTTACCACGCGAAGAGAGAAAAAAAACTGATAACAAAATCACATACAAACCGACAAACCGACAGTCAACTACAATACGTTTTATATTCGACAACATTTTTTTATGATTTTAGAAGGCAAACAAGAAGACGGTTTTTCTGATGGCAAGAAGTTCACGCCGCCTAGAGGTGGTAATGGTGCGTTGCCAAACAGAGTAGCTGCATGCGAGACTTTACAAAAAATATTTAACAACAAGAAAACTTTTGCAGCCTCATGAAAATTAATTAAACTTAGTCAAAATTTAGAAAAAAGAGAGATTAGGTAAGGCGGTGGTACCAGTTCTAGTCAGATATCACGGTGCTAGTGACGGTAAGCCTATGCTCACAAGCTGCAAAGGAACCCGGACCGACATAGGATAGGATAGGATTACGGGATCTAACAAACGAATAACTAATAGAAAAGAATGATTTGGTCATGAAATGACAACTTAGGTTTCCCAGGGTATTGACATCCATCCATCACCATTCGTATCGTACATCTGTTACGTCAATATTTCATTTTCTTTTTTTTCCACGTTACCAATATGTTCCATGTCATTTTTACATTAACGCTTTCTTTCGTTCTCATTTTGTAATAAAGTTTATTTATGCTTATACTCCGAAGAAGTAGGTAGGGACACGAACAAGGGCAACTACCGCTAGCCGAAGACACTATCCCACAATGTGATAGGTGGCATTATCAACCGGAATCGTATACAATCCCGGGAACGTTGTTTTCATTAAAAAAATAAAAAAACACATTTTCTTTTTTGTTGCCCATCCCATGGACCGAAACCCCAACCTCAAGAAACACCCAAATACTGGAAAGTCTGAGGCTGGACCGCTAAACTACTGAGGCGACAGTTAATCGATAAAATTATGAGAATCTCACTTCGTCTGTGGCTAAATTTAATAAAAGTTATTTAACTCTGAGTTAGTCTACAGTAAATTGTGGTTAATCATTCTTTGTTACTACTTATCTAGGGTTTCGTCTAAAACGTAAGTTATTGAAAGATAATTCAAGCTTTTTAAATATGACTATTTATGATATATGAAATCTTAGGATCATGATGAATAATGGCCAAGCCTCTAATCCTCTATGCAGGTTATTCGCCACCCACTAGCTTTCATAAATGGTCATAGATATGAGATCAAAAAGCAAGGAATAAAAGCAGGCAGCCGTCTATAATGTTCTCGGTTAATAATGTAAGGAGTCCATTATGATTACAGAGTAGGAAAAGATAGAGTCTTAGTATTTTATTGAATCAGGCGTTACTTTGCGGAAATCCATTATAAAAGATGTAAAATAAGCCTTTATTTTGCTAATTCCGCGTAAGCAGTGTAACCGTTGTGGCAAATAATCCTCCAAACGACACAGAATGTGACAAGCCTAACTGACGTTCCCACCACCCACCTCCGCGACCAGAACACGACTATAGGAAGAGCTCGGGAAACAATATAAATTGTCACGTTCTTTACATGTGACAACCCTACCTAAAGTTCCCACCTCCCACCTCCGCGACCAGATCACAAATAGAGTCCGAACACGGGAAACAAAACCACTTGTCACGTCCTTCGCCAACTTTGTCGAAGCACTCACCACAGAGAACACCAAATCGCACTCGACGTACGTTTCGCCTCTGCACCGAGGCATCCTCAGGAATTCGACCGTACCGTACAAACGACGACACACGAGACTCTGTGTCGTTTGGAGGATTATTTGCCACAACGGTTACACTGCTTACGCGGAATTAGCAAAATAAAGGCTTATTTTACATCTTTTAGAGTCTTAGTGTTAAAAAAGTGTTTTTCGTCAATACTTTAAATAATAATAAGAATTTAAACGAGAAGTATTCACCCCCGACAAAAGAAAGGTGTTATAAGTTTAAGTATGTATGTGAGTCTCCGTCAGTAGCATCATAACTTTTGATAGCATGAACCGATTTAAATGCGGAGTTTTTGTTGGAAAGCTGACTTGTTCGAGATAGTTCTTAACTACATCAAATTTTGTTGTCGTAGTGGGTTACTTTTTTATTTTTATTTTAAGATGACATCTCTCTTAAGATGTTTAGATTTCCCACTATATACCTTTTTACTTGTGTTTTTTTCCTCTAACTTAGTTTAGCTGTGAGATGTCTCTTGCTAGAGATAAGCTCGCCTTTTGTACTGTTTTTGTTGTTTGTATTTTCTCTTCCTCAATGTATATAATGTGTACAATGAGATGTTTAATAAATAACTTAAAAAAATCAGTATCTTTTCACCGGTATCCTTAAAAAGGTAGGCAGAGATAAAACCTGGAAACTTATGACAAGGCGAAGATACTTAGTCCAACATTGTATATGATAGGTTGCAAAACTATTACTCTCTAGTAAGTTCTTCCATTAGGAGTACTTACTACATTTTCTGTTGTACATACTCGGTATATTTATTAAGTTAACCAAAAGTCTTAAAGATACATAATTTACCTGAATACTTTTAATTAGTGCGTGAATAAACAAGGTATTTAGTGGTAAGTCATTTAATTTAGTAAGTGTTTTTTTTACAAATGATAACAAAATAAATTTACTATAAAGTTTTTGTTTATGCAGATATGTACTATATTTATAGTACAATGGCACTGGATTTTTATCACATTTTAAACTATTTTCGAAGTTAAAGGTTAACGCAGTTTCAATTCCATCAATATATACTAGGTGGTAGAGTTTCGTACCGTCTCGCCCGGATTTATACCATCGCCTTACCTACTCCTACCGCCACAACATCAGTGCTTGCCATTGACGTGTTCCGGTTTGGAGGATAAGGTAGATGGTAAACTTACGTTTGCTCGAGGCCTGACCTCCCGGCCTCAGTTACATACATAACATTACTACATTTAGAATATTATTTACTGACCATCAGGGAATCCATCTGCTCGTTTTCCTTAGAATATCAGAAAAATAAAAAAATGTACAACCGTTTCTGTTAGTAATATCTTTATAAATTGGGAACAAACAACATTTTTACAAAGTTAAAATTATCATGAGGCTGAAAAAATGTATTTTTGTAAAGTCTGGTATGCAGCTACTCTGTGCGCTATACGTCACTTAAGCAGAGGTGAAACTTAAATAGAGGCATTAATGTGTTTACTGGTTTAGTTTAAAAATATGGAGCATTAAGTAAACAAATATTTTAGTGCATAATAGCGTGGTGTGGGGCATATCTCACATGGTTTCTATGTAGCTCTGGTTTATATTGGGAGATTGTATTACGCAATATTACAGACTGGAGCCGGCGTGTTTGCATGAAACAAGTAATGAATATAGAGGAAGTTGGGCAGTAATCGTGACACTTAATACTTTCTTCTTCTCTTCTTAAGCACATTATATGTGTGTGTTTGGCGACCTCCGTTATTAACGTGAGTTACTCTTGCCCTTTCTCTTATATGTAATAATCAGCGCATACCTAACGTGAGATCAATTAAATGTAAAATTAGTGGAAAGGTATAGTTTAAAAAGAAAAAATATTTAGTATATATATATAATAAATACTATAAATTTCCAGATTAATAGTCAATTAAGTTAACTCAGAAACTGAATTAAAATCTTTTCTGAACTGTTCTCCTAGGCTCGTCATTATTCCCCATTATTTATTATTGTCCCATTTGGTACAATTTTAGTAAAGAAATTAATATACTTAATTTTCCCCGTTTACGAACAAAAAAAGGAAATTCTGTTTTTAAAATTTCTTATAGGTATCACTGTCTTTAAAAAGGTTTCGAATGAAGCTTGTTGTTAGATAAAGCTTACTATAGCGTAAACGGTTTTTTTGCAGAAAAGTTTAATAGGTGAATATTTTTCCAATACTAATTTCATAGCAAATTATTTATTCTTGGTTGTTGAGGAGTTTGTTTTGCCGTTTCTTCTCCTGACTGGCTAGGCTTGTTTTGTAACAGCTTTTAACACACATATTCAGCAAATAAACAAATTTTATATTCATTTTTCATTTTCAAATAAAAAAACGTTACCTGGGATTGGGTCGATTGCTTGTTTTGCGTTCTTGCTGATTGATTTAGCGGGATTGCTGATAGACAGGGTTGCCGGCAGACTTGCAGATTAGGCCTAAATCCCGGACATAGGGTAGAGACGCACCTACCTTCTGTGGTGTCCATAAGCCACAATCGCAGAAGATTCGCATAAGTGACATATACACGTATTATGTATACAAGTTGTCTCTTATCATAGGGAGACGTTCCCTTTCAGAAGAATATTTTTTTTCTCTTAATTATATCCCCACTCTCGTATCACTAAAGAAGTAGGCAAATGTACAACCAGGGCAAACACGATTAGCCAAAGATAATTATTATTATTTCTCAATATCTCAAACGGTAAATGGCACTTATTAAATCCGGACATATTGGCAATATAGAAAAAAATCTCCTACCTGAAAATCTAACTAGATACTTGATGTGGGCATCGCCAAAATGGGATTTCTAAACAAAAAATATTTAAAAATCCCTGTAAAAACTTACGGGTTGTTGATAAGAATAGTTGCCATAAGGTCAGCTTTAAAAAAATGCATCGATATCGTTCCCATTAATTAAGGAGTTATCACAATATAGCACTCTGTGTGTATAATCAAAGTTATGGGTTAGGTATAACGCACCGTGTGTTATAACAGCCGCAATAATGAATATCTGTTAACTTTCGTATTCAATAATGATAAAACTAATAATGAAAATAAAACTGCAAAAACCGACTTTAAGTATTTCGTTGGGTATCACGTTGCCATTTGGAAATTATTATTTTGAAATATATAAAATTGTTCCAAAAAGGTCCCACATAAAATTTTATCAACGTCCGACTAGTGTTTTATTCAGTTGAACTTATACATAATTTTTTCCCTTATCTTGTCGAACTGTAAAACTGTAAAATTTAACAACCTCGAAATCATGATCTATCTTTCTAAAAAAGACACATCAAAATCGGTTAGCAATTGACGTTATATAATCGCATACCAAATATATAAAAATAAAATTAAAAAGATAGGCACTCGAATTGAAAACTTCCTTCTTTTTTAAAGTTGGTTAAAATGTTTAATAATAGCCAACAAAACCTATATGCAGTAAAGAACCGTCGCAATAACGTGAGCCTTAAAATATCGCATTAGTCCATTCATTAAGAAGATATGATGACAACGATAAATTCTCTTTGTGTCTTTAAAAATTATCCCCCATAACAATAATCTTACGCGCCCGTTGATCTGGTGTGTAACTTTATATTTGTTACCAAAAGAGAAGTTACACACCAGATCAACGTGCGTGTAAGTTTCATTAATATTAATTTAAACACTGTCATTTCCGAGGTTCTTAAAAAAGACATTTTAATTACCTAAGAATGTCCGAAAGTCACCTTACAAAGTGAAGTTATAGCTAAGCTCATGCTATTTTCAACACAGACGAGCAGCTATAAAATCTCCTTCTCCATAAAGTCTAATATAACTTAGGCAATTTACTTAACCAACTTGTGTGGAGCTTCTTTGTAACCTAGGGCATAAATCCAAGGTAGTAGTTAGATAAATCACCCTTGGACATAACGTATTCTTGTAATTGGCGTTAAGCGGATAAAGGAAGGGACATACGGACTACTTTTTATGGCATCCGAGATTCCTGAGATTTAAATAGACCATTTTTATAGTCATTCTTGCAAAGAGGTAACTTGGTCTTGACAATAAGAGACACCTCGTTATCTTGCTATTAAAATTTTTGGATTTTCGAGTTTGCCGTTTTTGAGATAGGTCGTTTGGCAATAAATTTACCTAGGTTGGCGACGCACCCTATCTTTAGTGTGTAAATAACACTAAAATTAAACAACTATAATTTTCTGATTAAAATTAGTTAAGAATTGTCTTGATCACTTCAGCTTTAATAAAATCCGCATTAAAATCGGTCATTCCGTTCACATGTTATGATGACAGACACACATACTCACACATACGCCTTTTTCAATAGGGTTTAAAACGGATATCAGAGAGTTGTGACATGTATCTATCTTTGACTGAGAATGTTGAATTTAATTTATTAAGTTATCATTTGCCCTAAACTCTGAGAACATGGTAAGGATATGGAAGCCACCAGAGTTATATTCTACCTAATCTCTAGGAAAATATGAAGTGAGTGACATAGCCTAAGCTTTTGATCAATTATAGAGGTTATAATGTTATAAAGCGATTTCTTTTGTTTTGGAACCTTCTACTAACCATCTAAACTATTCTTATATACATAAATATATTCACGTCAAGTCCCTTATAGTGTAGGCATAGAGTATCGAGTGCACAAACCTCACGATTCTGGCAGCCCTGCCTGGCTTCCTCCACATTTATTACCTTTTTCATAAAAACGTTTCGAAGACTCTCCAAACGATTTGATCGTGGAATGTCAACCTCATTCCCCCCGGGTACCTACATCCAGCGCATTGTGTATCTGCTTTCTAAGTCTTTCATCTGTCATTCTTTCTAATTATTGTTTCCATAAAAATATTATGCAGTCTAACTACGAGTAGTACTACATGTGCAAAAAAAAAATATTTTATCGCCTCCTATAATAATATTTTATCGTATTCTCTGTAATGGTCTAAAATTGACATTGATTACACGAGGTACCGGGTCGAATCCCGGGAAGGGCAACTTAGAAAGTTAAAAAATTATGCAACATTAAGTAAACTACCAGTGGAATGTTGAAAAAATTCCGGAAACATCTCGGAATCACTTACTATCTTTCGAAAAAATATCAAATCGCGATATGGTACTTTATAAAATAGTTAGAGTAGGTTTTTGCACTTTTACACCGCTAAATTATTTTTGTGCCCTTTCGTTGATACGTGAAGTTATTTACTAAAGAACCTAAGGAAATATTTCTACTACTTGTAGCATCAGAATAACACGAGAGCTTAAAACCCAGGCAATTTTAAAGCCACTAAATCAATAACCCTCTCCTCGCGTGCAGACGATACCGAGTGATCAACATCTTATTTAGCGAAACACGTATTTAACACGTCGGCTGCCGTAGACAAGTTTGTCGAACCAAATATACCCATTCGGTTTGAGGTACAAGCTTTAATTAAATGTAAATTACCCTAGAATGACTTGTATTTGACATTCAAATGTAGAGGTTTCTTGACATTCAAATCTAAGTATTACTGACGTCAATTTACAAAACTTGAAGCTTAGAATGCTTTTAACACAATGGAAAAATAAGGTTTATAAGTTTGACATATCTGTGTATGTGTGCGTATGTGTGTGTACGTGTGCGTGTCTATGTATGTTTGTATCAACATGACCTTTGATCAGATGGACCGATTTTAATGAGGAGGTTTTTGTTAATAAGCTTTGATGAAACGTTTACGGATAGGTTTTATCAGTGGTTACTGAATTTTTTAATATTATGATTATTACTTTGACAATTAATTGCTTAATGATACAGTAAAGTACAATGAACTTATCTCTTAGTAAACAGCGATGCTATTGTGACGTTTAGGTAGTGTTTATAATAATGTTTTATGGGAATTTCATTTTCGGTGCTCACACTTCAGAAACTGACAGCGGAATGACCTGTGGGAATGACAAATTACGAAGTAGCGGTTTAGTTCCAATTTTAACTACTAAAAAGATAAGTTGATAACACTTTATCTGTGTATTTTCAGTGTTTGCTACGTAAATATAAATGGAAAAGTATGTTTGTCTTTGTGATAAGCTGTCACTGCAGAAACGCTGAACCGATTTTGATGAAATATAATTTAAATATTGACAAAGACATACACAGGTTTTCAAACACAGGCTACTTTTTCAAAGATCCATTTCGAAGATTAGGGATTCTAAAGGACTGTAATGAGATGTGAAAGTTACACAAACATAATTTATTATTTATTTCATTCTATACCGACAAAACCACCGGTCATCAGCTACTTTTTTCAATATTGCTTTATATTGAGAAGTTCGCGCTCAACAATTAAAGGGACATGAAACTAGCTTTATTTTAATAATAGTACATAGTGTACATAATAGTGTAACATTACATAGTTTTTTTTAGAACATAATGGATGTGGTCACAGCCTACTACACGCGCCGGTATTATTGTTATCGATTATTAGAAAATGTGAGCTAAAACTTGAAGATTGGAGAACCGCTGCTAGTGAGTCAACAAACTTTGCGTGTAAAAAGTATATATAAAACAAGTGATCAACATCCTAACATAATCCACATCAAACACTTCAGCTGTCGTCGTCAGAATTGTTGAACTTTACTTATTCACTTTAAGGTACAAAATGTAAATTACCCGAATAAGTTATGTTTGACATTCAAATGTAGCGGTTATTTCACATTCAAATCTAGTGACTAAGGTTGATTAAAGACCGGTGAAGTTGTAAAAACCGCGAGGTTGGCTACACATTAGTCATTCCAAAAAAAGACTAAGGTTGTTGATTTAAGATTAAAACGTAATTGTTTATAATTCAAAAACTGTTTATTTACAGAAAACAATCACATATATTTGCCTGCCTCTTTGGTCGAGTGGCTAGCGTACTCGCCTTACTACACTGACCAACCGCGAGGCTCGAGTTCGATTCCCGACGGGGACAGGCATTTGGGTGATGAACATTTAGATGTCTGCATTTCCGGGTGTGGGTGTTTATTAAATTTATTCAAGTATCTATTTACGTATTCATATATATTAGAATCGTTGAACACCCATATAACACAAGCAAAAAATTTGCTTACTTTGGGGTTAGATTCAATTTGTGTAACTTGTCCAGAGATATTAATAAAACTTCATGATAACTATTAGACCTAAACGTACTCAATAAATCTGTATTTCCATTAATAGCTGTTAGTAAAAATATTGTAGGAAAAGGATTTGTTAATGGTAATAGTACAATTGACACATTGTGTTAAGCTGGAAACATTTTATCAGCCGCGGCTTACGGGCGTGGCTTTCAGCTTTATAAGCGCACACATGATGTCCGCGGACGCTTACGGCTGACATAAACGTCCAGGGCGCCATATATATTTTGGACGTCCGAACGCTCAAGGTCACGTCCGCGACTGACGTCCGATAGTTTGCACGGCTCAGTGTACTATATGTATTAAACTATATATTTAGCCGTAATAAAGGAAGAGACAGATAGACTTACGCATTTATTTCAAAAGAATTAAAAGCACGCTACGGAATCCTATTTTTTTATATAATATACTCATTATCCCGGAAGGTGGAATATGTATATAATAATATGTTTTTCATTCATAGTTAAAGAAAAATATAATAACATAAGGTTAATAAAAAACAAGATTTTGTCAACACTTTATGTATTTATTGTAGTATTTAAATTCAGGCGGTAGAGCTTTCAGCAAAAACAAACTTTCGAGCCTTCATAGCTGAGTCCAAAGTGAAAATCGGGGTTATAAGTTGCGAATTCGTGCCAAGGTTAAGCGATACTTTATGCCCGATCAACTGCTTTTGCTTAACTAAGCACATGTACGAACATACATGGATTGCTGTCACGTTTGGACAGGTTCTTGCAACTACTAGCACGATGGCACTCTAAAACTAGAATGCTCAGTTTTGAGCATCTGCGAAGAGTTTTTGTTTTTTTTGTTAACTAACTCCTAAAAAAAGGATGTTCTCAATTCTCAAAAAAATTTGAATATTTTTGACATGACACCGTCTCAACGTCTTATAATTCGACGGAGCCGACTGCACGCACCAAAAAACATGACACATGCAACGTTACCTTCGCTCTGAGGCGTTCCATTTCAGGCTTGAAGTGCAAGCGAGAGCGCGGAACGAGCGACAAAGAGGCACAGGCTGCCTCCTTTCTTATATCGTTCCCACTTTCAACTATCGTCAGTATACCGACTTCACAAAGAACCCATTTTTATGATATGGGAAGGCAAATAAGCGGAAGGATTTCCTGATGGTTAGAAATTCACGCCGCCTAGAGACACCAAAGGTGGTAATGGTGCGTTGCCAAACTTAGGCCGGGATGTTAAGCCTCAAGCAAAAATAAGTTTACCGGCTACCTTACTCTCCGAACCGGAACACATCAGCCAACAGCCAGCGCTGATATTATGGCAGCAGAAATATGCTTAATATGCTTCTTTTGTATGTTTGTTACGCGATGACTCGGCCAATAGCAACATAGCTCTTCGCAGCAACTTGCCCGTGTACCGATCCACCGCCATATCTATTCCTGCCACCACAATGACTGTAATGCTCCAGTCTGGAGAGTAGGGTAGCTGGTAGACTTGTACAATAGGCAACATCCCGCCGCAGGACAGCGTCGTACCTGTAATATCTATGATGTATATAGGCCACGGTTCTCTCCTACCACTCTTCTGCTTGCTCGCTGACCATTTACATAAAAAAGCTTTCTGCACTTTCATCTTCAAATCCTTCCCCGCTTTTAATGAGGTCATTCAATGTTCATTGTACTAAGTCCTCGACTTTGTAAGATACAAAAATTCCTAAATTAGGTATAAGGATATGTTAAACGATTTTATAGTTCTACAAAAAGTTCCAGGAACGTTTGGAATTTGTTTTACTATCCATTCAGATTCCGGAACAATTTCAAACCATTTGTTATAAATGAGATACAATCGTAGTACATCACAGTAGCATGCCAAGAACTTGAACAACTTCACAAGATACTTGGCAGTCTTTCGAAGATCAATACACTCGGGTCTGTCAAATTTTATGAAATATCCCTGAGTAAATACTGAGAGGATACCATTAGATTTGAATCCCCGGAGTTACCAAACTAATGGATATGGTATTATTCGATTCTCCAAGAAAAGTGCAAGTTTCTAATCTATGTTGAATAAGAGTGCAATTGGCAAAATGTAATCAACTTTATTGGCAAAATGTACGGTATTCGTGGGTGCTCTAGTGGTATCTCTGCATATTAAGAGCTACGGCTGCTTCTTTTCTAATGACATTGTTGGATTTTGTTACACAATTGAGTAGGTTATAACTCATAAATAAATAAAATGTTTAGGTGCATTCAATTCATACACATTTTATCTCAGAGTATTATGAAATACTTAATAGAAACAAAATAGAATTAAAAAGAGGCTAACAAAGGTAAACAAAAACTGTTTTTGGAATTCATTCCTTTAAATGGCATGAACAATTAATTTTCCAAGTCTAAAAAAGTACATAATTTATTACATGCTTGTATCATGGGACATATTATAAGATAGAAATAGATACCAGTTAAACTTTTATAATCACCCAGACTCGGAAATACAGACATCTACTTTCATGACACACATGACAGCTGCCTTCCATCGGACTTCGAGCCCGAAACACGTGATTAGCCGATGGTGTTAAGTATGTAGTCGATGTAAGTCGCTGGTACCGAATACTACCTTATTCTAGACATGCGGTTGCTTTCATGGGAGAACGTATACGTTTTTACAATAAACTTCCCGAGCATATTAAAGACTTACCATTTAATAAATTTAAAAAAATGTATTAAGATAAAGTTGTATGGTAAGGGTTATTATAAGATTTCAGAATATTTAGAAGACAGAAATGCTTGGGATTAATTGCTCCTCATGCCAATCTCTGCAAATTATTTGTAAATGAAATAAACTTTTGTAAATTAGATTAATAAGAAAAAAGACAAGCCCGCTGAGTTTCTTTCGCCAGATCTTCTCAGTGAGTGGCCGCGTTCCGATTCGGTGGTAATTTTTAGAATTATATAGACGTGTTTCAAGAATCTTTGTATAGATCTACGTAATAAAAGCTATTTTGAATTTGAATTTAAATTCGTATCAAGCCAAGTTCATACAACATACCGCATCCGATAAATTTATTCCTCCTTAAAACAGATTCCAATATCAACCGAGGCGCGACAAAGTTGTGCCTTCGCTGGAAGTTATTTGCATAAGATCTTAAAACAGCAATCGCTGATCGGTACACTTCGCCCTGAGTCAACACGACACTTTCATCGGAATATTTGTCTTACAGTACTAGGTGGATTTACCGATACAATATTATGCCACTATTATACAATTTAACGTAATAATTAGGTAATATTTATGTGTTATTGTGTTATATATTATGTTATGAATGGTATTTATAAAGTAGAAGATATACAATTCTTATTCTTTGTTAATCTTTTTTAAATATCATGTTTAGCATTAATTTATGAATCTAATCCTCCATATGTATTACAGTATTGGAAATTTTAATACGTAATAAAACAGTGTTAAAAGTTGGCAAAGTAATACTGTAGTATACAAAAATGTTCATATGAAAGTTGCAAGTCGGTCGCTTTTTTTTTTTTTTTGAATGACTAATTTGTTGCTAATCTTGCGATTTTTACAACTTCACCGAACTTGGTGGGCCGAGCAGAGTGCTCAGCCCGAGACATCATTATTTAGATGGATTGGGCTGTTTCCTACAACGCCAGCACCAAGGGCTGTCTCCCGGGAGACCGTACCTCGACTTGGTGCTGCGTTCTGGTTACTGGGTGGACTTGGTGGAGGAGTATTTGTGGCTCGTCGCTCGGCGTTAGGCGCCGGGCGCAAGAGAGGTCTTCGTCGCCGAGACCGGCGGCGACGGTGCAGTGTTGTGTTAAGGTGGTGTGAGTTTGTCGTGTTCCGGTTTGGAGTTGGGAGAATAGCGTTTGCCGCGGTTATTAGGTCCGGGGGATCCGATAACACGTGGCGAGGTCTTCTATGATCGGGGGGAGGGTCGGTCGCAAGGAGTGGGTGCCTGTTGCCTCGTCGAATGGGGCTTCAAGGGCGGGGTGGCGAGAT
>NJDC01004037.1:91588-101619 GCA_002245475.1 Calephelis virginiensis
GTTCAGTGCTGTCAGACTCGTTTGTACGTTACATTTTTACATACTTTTAAATTATTCTACATACGTGTCTGAAATGTACTAACTCTGTTCTTTTTGTTCTATAGGAAAAAGACAGCTAATACTTAAAATAAGTTCTGTAAGAGTTAAGTATAGTTAACCCCATTATTGTAAAGATAGAGGTAAGAATTTTCTCGGTTTTATACCTTTTCACTTTACTCTACCATAAATCAGCTTATTGTTTTTTTTTATTCAAGAGGAGTCAAACGAGCAAGTAGGTCACCTGATGAAAAGTGATCATTGCCGCCCACGGACATCCGCAACACTAGGAGTATCACAAATGCGTTGCCGACCTTTAAGGAATGAGTACGCTCTTTTCTTGAAGGTCCCTTAGTCATAATTGTTTGGGAATACCGCCCTCGGTAACTGATTCCACAAAAGTGCTGTGCTGTATTGTATTGTTTTTTATAAAAAAGACAAAAATTGCCCTCGACAAGATTTGAACCTGCACCCTTTCGTCTCAAGTATTTAAAGCATTCGTTGGCTTGAGACAAAAGGGTAGAGGTTCAGTCCCTGTCTAGAGCGATCTTTTTATTTCTGGAAAATTTGTAAAAACGCTAAAAAATATTTTATTGTATTTAATTTGGTTTAACAACGTATTTTTACCAACTCTAAAAAGGAAAAGATTATCAGTAACAGTACCTTTCTTTACTTTATAGTATGTAACACGATTACTCGGCCAATTGCAAGCAGTTTTTGACAGTTCATATTCAGTAGGACAACAGTAAGATATAATTTCGAGCTAGTCCCACGTTATTTATATGTATAACCGGCCAATGGGTGGTTATCTATATATTAATATGTGATGCCAAAATTTTAGACCCCTTTTTACGAAAATTGCGCGGACGCAGTAGCATAAAATTTGGCACACTTATAGTTTAAGTGTAGAAGAAGTACAGAACGATAATATTTTTCAATAATAATGCTTATAAAGTACATTAAATCAATAAATAAAACATTATCCACACTTCCAAGCAATTGTCACATACAAACAAATATATTGATGTTGACGATAAAAGATCACAGATGGCGCACTAACTATTCAGGAAACAAAGTAGTTGGTCTTAAGAAATGAAGATGGCGTTCTTATCAATAATATATTAAAATTTGGATATTAAAATATTGAAATGGTTGAATTTCGACCAATGGGCGACCACTAGTACATATAAAGATATAAATAACATGGGCTTAATAGTGCTCATATATTTTCAGGTACATACTACCTGGTACCATACCATTACCTCGACGACGCGTCTTCGGCTAAAAATGAAATTTTTATGAGACCACCTTGGAATCATGCCCTGGATACAATCGTGCCAAAAACATGATGATAAAAAACGTATTATTGGCAAAAAAATCCATGTCAGTCTTTGTCTTTGAGTAAAGGCGTTCCCTCTTTACAAAGTCGGTTAGTTATAAATCTTGCAGACATTGTGGAACGACAGAAATAACAAGCAATGATGGCGGGCAGAGAACAATGGCTGGAGAGTATCGATGGCACTTGTCAAAAATAAAAACGCAACGGCCGACCGCCGCGCAGCCGCGATAAGGGCTTTTTGTTTTTTTTTCATGGAAGCCAGTTTCGCTCATAATCAGAAGAGGACGTTTTGGCGGGCGTTTCGCAATAAACACGACTCTTTTTCTTTTTTTTTTCAGCTGCAAGTTCGGTTATGCTTTAGTCAACACTTGTGACTAACTTCAAGTTTAAATAGACGGTATTTCGACTTCTCTATTAGAAACAAATTATATTTTTATTGACAAATAGTTGCTTGCGTTTTATTGCGCACTTGGCAGAATTACATACTTATGTATTATTAGCCCAAGTAAGTTACTGATTTGTTTCAAATTGAGTACCAAATTTCGGTCTAGGCTTTGATACGTGAGTCTTACATTGTCAGTAGAGATTAAAGTATCAATCTTTATCGTATTGGTCCGAGCTCCTTTGCATAATAGACCATCTGCCTTCCTGCCAAGCAGCTCGTAAAATGCGAGCGTAGGCTTACCGTCACTAACATCGTGACATCTGACTAGGTGGTAGAGTTTCGCAGCGATTCACCCGGATTGATACCACCGCTTTACCTACTCCTGCCACCATAACGTCACGACGTGTTCCGGTTTGGAGGGTAAGGTAGCCGGTAAACTTACTTTTGCTTTTGAGTAACATCCTGGCCTCAGGTTGGCAACGCACCATTACCACCTTTGGTGTCTCTAGGCGGCGTGAATTTCTTACCATCAGGAAATCAGTCTGCTTGTTTGCCTTCCATTATTATATAAAAAAAGAGTAGATACCTATATTTAAAAGGTAAAATAGAAAAGATTTAATAGAAAACTAGTTGAAAGTAATAATTAGAAAAATTACAAATTAAAAATATTCAATGACCTACATACAATACAAACAACAAAATACTATCTTGAACATGTGAACTATGGAATAGTATGGAAGTCGGGGAAAAAACTCAATTTTTGGTGTAATTAGACAAAAATTTATTGAAATTATAGCTTTTTACAATTTTATTGACCTTTGATAATGTTAAACTCTTTTTTTATAGGGTGTTCAAATGTGTCCGTTGTGAGTTGTGACTTGTGACTGTTGTGTGCAAATTACGAATTACCTACCTATAGTTATTTTGTGGTATCTTTGTTGACTTTGCGTTCTGTTGCTGTTGTGTTTCTTTGTTTAAACAAATTGATCTACACAACTTGTATTAAGGGTGTTAAGTAAATATATGAACACATAGAAAAACTCTATCTGTAAAGTCGCCTCTGTGGTCTAGCGGTCCGGGTGTTGGACTTGACTGCAACAGGTCACGGGTTCGAATCCCGGGTCGGCCAACAAAAAGAAAATTGGATTTTTCCAATTTTCTAATAAAAAAAATGTTGGTCGGGATTGGAATTGTGCCCGGTTGGCGATAGGCTTGCCACCTATCACATTGTGGGACTTAGTATCTTCGGCTAGTCGTGGGTGCCTTGGTTGCACCTCTGCCTACCTATTCGGGGATATGGGCGTGAAGATACATTTTTTTTTAGAAAAACTTAAATAGTTTAATTGATACAGTTTATTATTTTGTGTTACGGAAAATCTAAGACTTTTCAATTAAATGAAGTATGAAGCCTTTTGAAGAACTTTGTCAAGTAACTCCACAATGATGAAAGATTTTATAGGCTAGTATGTTGAAAACCGAAGCCAAATTTTGCATAAAGTCGGCAGTACCAATTGGTTTATTATAGAAATAAATTGCGATGCCGATTATTTTGAGTTTTCAAGTACCTATTTATCTGGCTTATTAATAAAATAAATATTTAAAAATCGCCTATGTGGTTTAGCGGTCCAGGTGTTGTATTTGACTTCATAAGGTCCCGAGGTTAATGCCCTGATCGGGCAACAAAAAGAAAATGTATTTTTCTAATCTTCTAAACAATATATCTCAGGATTGGATGTGTGGTCGGGTGGCGATAGGTTTTCCGCCTATCATATTGTGGCAACTAGTGTCTTCGGCTAATAACGGGTGCCGTGGTTGTGCATATTACTGCCTCTTCGGGAATATGGGCGTGAAGATACTTACCTAATAAGCCTAACATCCTGATGACAGGATATTGTGTAAATAGGCCACCATATATACCTTCACAAAAGGTGTGTTTTTCGCTGTCTTTTCACTTTTAAAAGTAAATAGGTTACAATAGCTAGTAAACCATTTTTTTTTCATTATGTAACTGTGCCTAAAATGGAACTGTATTTAATAACAAGAAAATAAAACCTGCATCAAAGCTACATTAATCTGAATAACAACGTGCTAATTTGATGGAATTTGTTTAATAATCAAAATGGTTTTTGAAATAAATTTTGCAGCATTTTAAGCCTTTAATTAAATGAAATGAAAATTGAAATGAAAATATTTTTCGCGACATGCATGTGTTTTTATATAATAATCATAAATTTTTGTTCTATTATAATCTGTGTACAAATGTTTTATTAAGCAGGTAAATATACAAATTTCAGTAGGCAGTTCGCTCGGATTAGTATAATTGCCGCGTCATACATAATCCTGCTGGCGTAATTTTAGTTCTCGTCTTTGTAGTGTTCCGAGCTTGAATAGAATAAATTTATTAATCTTACAATTAACATCATAAAAGCTTAAACCTTGACAATGACCTAAGTTTCATGTACCTAATAACCATCTAGAATACCTCAGCTTTCAAACGACAAAAATTACACCGAAATTTGTCAAACCGTTCAAAAGTTTTGATTCCACATTCACATATACACAGACAGACACGTCAAACTTATAACACAATAGCGCTTTTTCCATTGGTGATTAAAAAAACCTATTAACATTTCCAAATTTAGAATAAATCTCCATAAAATTGAACTAGAATTCTTCTGCTAGTAAAATATTTAAAAAAGTTATACCTACCCTTTAGACATTTTGTTGGCTTTGCTATTGGTTATCAGAGCCATTTATGTTGAGGTAATCACTGGTTTAAGAAACAATGTCTAGATTACACTTTCAAACGATGTAGTTTATTCAAACATTTGTAATACGCGAACTTACACGGAACAAGCTCCTATACTCTAATTTGAAAACTATTCCTGTTTGTGCACCGTATTTGGACGTACGAGGAAATTCCAAACGAAAGGCTCGTATGCTGTGAGTTCTTGCATTTATGTAGGACAGATTGTTTATCTTACTTCCTATGTACGCCTGGTATCAAAGTTGTATTAATTTACTGACTGATTTCATAATCGTTATAATTTCAGACCAAAAAATACACCTACTTACGGCCAATGTTAATAACATTTATCTAAAGATGGATTTCAAGCAATCTAGATAGCTGCGTATCCGCCGGCCTATCCTATACCTAATTGCCATATTTATCCTGTCTACAGATATGTTAGAAGTCAATGTTTCAGACCTGTATTATCCATATGTCGGATGTATGTTTCGTTTTATGTATGCCTGGTATCCTCGTCTTCATATTTCGTTATGGGTGGGCGCCCGTTGGTCGAAATTCGACAATAATAAATTTTAATATCTTGTTGACAAGAACGCCATCTTCATTTCTTAAGACCAACTACTTTGTTTCCAAACTTTTTAGTGCGCTATCTGTGATCTTTTATCGTTATCATCAATATATTTGTTTGTGTCTGTCCAATGCATGGTAGTGTGGGTAATGTTTTATTTAGTGATTTAATGTACTTTATAAGCATTATCATTGAAAAATATTAGCGTTCTGCACTTCTCCTACACATAAACTAAAGTGTGCCACATTTTGTGCTCCTGCGTCCGCGCAATTTTCGTAATAAGGGGTCTAAAGTTTTGGCATCACGTATTAATATTTAGATATAAAATGTTTGTTAAATATATTTATTCTCTGTGGTCCAGCGGTCCGACGTCGGGCTTGACTTCTTGAGGTCCCAGGTTGGATCCCCGGGTTGGGCAACAAAAAAAAATTAATATATATATTAGCTATTAGCTACTATACTACTAGCTACACTATTAGCTATTGAAGTATACAAAAATTTGATAATTTCCTCAATTTCCCTGAGATTCGGATTCTTTAATTATTATATAACCATGACGTGATAACGTATAACATTTTGTTGAATGGATAAATGGCATAAGTATTATAATTTTGACCGCCTCTTTGGTCGAGTGGCTAGCGTACTCGCCTAACTACATCAACTTACCGCGAGGCTCGGGTTCGATTCCCGACGGGGGCAGGCATTTGTGTGATGAACATTTAGATGTCTGCATTTCCGGGTCTGGGTGTATTTAAGTATTTCTATGTATTAGTATCGTTGACTAACACCCATAACACAAGCATATAATTTGCTTACTTTGGGGTTAGATTCAATCAGTGTAAGTTGTCCAGGGATATTTATTTATTTATTTTATTTAATTATGGCTTGATGGCGATGAGACTTTCTCGTAAGTATGTTTATCTTAAGAAAAAAAAATTTATTTAAACGTTTCACAAATGACGCATAAATACAATAACAAACATGAAAAATATGAGAGTTAAACATTTAATCCTTTTCTTATTCAAAATTGGTTAAAAAAAACAAATACGTTAACTTATTATCAATATATATTTAAGATTCGTGTCAGTTCACCTGGTTTGGCGCCACCTATCCTTGCCAGCATAGCGTTAGTGCTCATTATTGTCGTGGACCTTGGTTGAAGACAGCCACACACGAATATTATCTATGATGCCTTTAGGTGACGGATGACCAAGATTCGACTAGTTTGTTACTTTTTAGCATACAAACTAACAGATTTTGCAATGGTACGTAGCAGTCATGCCCTTTAGTCACAGAATCAACTGACGGATAACCGAGCGTATTAGTAGTACTAATGTTTGAAACCGACTACAATTATTATTGAGAATCATTCAAACGTTATTCAGTTATTGTAGTAAATCTGACTCGAAAGCTATCGTTCAATGGGATATTCATAATAAAATAAGTAATGTAATAAATGTATAACAATGGTATACAAATGGATTTTTAATTAAATATGTTTTTTGTAAATGTTTTATATGTTTATGGTTGTTAACTGTATTATTATTTAATAATTTATGTGATCGTAATTAAATGACTTGGTTACCGAATTTTAATATAGCACAATTAATTATATACTGATGTTTAATGACTACAAAATTATCAAATTAATTTGCAGTGGTTATTATTATTTTAATGAATCATTGTGAATCTTGAAATCAAAATGTGACTTAAATTTTAATTTAATTTAATTTATCATTTAATGTGACTCATCATACAGTTACCATAATTATTATGTTAAATTGCATGCCATAATAATGGTCAAACATGTGAGACAGCTATGTTGAAATTGTAAGAACCAATGTACAATATTTGAAGCAATAAAAATATTGATTGATTGATTGATTGACTGATTGATTGATTGATTGATTGATTGATTGATTGATTGATTGATTGATTGATTGATCATAGACTTCCAAAACATTGTATTGTCAAACTAACGCGAAAACAGTAACGCGAAACGGTAACGGAATGAAAGTATATTTAATTTCTACTAGATAACCTATCTTCATAACAAGAACACGAAAATCACAAATTGAACAACTATTCTGTTATCTCACTAAAATAAATTACTCCATTCTTCGATTATAGGGGGATTAGGTAGTCACATCCCTACTTTACAAATAAAACGTAAATGTATCAGTCTATCAAAAAACTTCAGACTGGAATTATATGGAACAGCCTTGTTTCTAAGTAATAATTTATTCTGAGAAACAGTTATTTTCACATAATTTCATTTCATCTGTAATGATGAACTCATTTGGTGGGTACTCAGAATTGTGTATATATAGGACATAACTACCCGCGTTAACGGGTTAGAAAGAAATGAAAAATTTCGCCACGGGACTTGAATCCTCAGTAGCTCAATTAGTTAGAGCGTTCGTCGGCTTGAGACGAAAGGTTACAGGTTCAAATCCTGTCTGGGGCGAAATTTTTCCTTTTTTTAAAATTTATAGAAAATTTATCCCAAGCACAGGGCAAGTGCTAAAATAAAAATAAGTTATTTTCGCGTTATATTCTGGTGCAAATTTCAATATCCTGCCTTACATGCCTAATCCGTACTGGCTTTGAATGTGGGACAAACTCGGAGTACATTTATCGATAGTCAATACTGCTTTAGTTACATCACTAGAGATAACCGAAAATATCTTTGGGTTATTAAATAATCATATATTCAGGGCTCGTTTTCGTTCTTATTCATATTAAATTGTTTTTCACCGACTGCAAAAGGAGGAGGTTATAATTTCGTTTGTATTTTTTGTAAAGATGAAAAATATACTTACAGACGCTGGCTGGTTACTCCATTAGATATGAAAGTTTTGAAGGTTTACTTTTCCTAAAGCAGACCATATAAAGTTGATCGAGATCCAACGACAGACATCAAAATAACTTAACATAGATTATTGAGATTAGAATCTTCAGGATCTGGGTTAAACCCAAAATATTCCTTTTTATAGCTTCCGTTGCGTGTGCTTCATACTCATTACATAGAAAATAAATAATGTAATTTAATGTTAAGTCACTTTACCATATTACTATTTAAAGGGAAGTATCACTACTTAAAATTTCATGCATTACGGTGTTTTTCGTAAAAAGAAAATGTGTCTGCTAAATGCCATTAAATACCATAAAGAAGATTTATTTTGAACCAATTAATGATCTCTATTAAAAAAAACTTAGCCGAACTTAAAAAAATAGATGTTTTGAGATTAGAATCTTCAAAATCAGAATCTTTTGCGTCTTCCACCTATCAAATTGTCTGAGACTTGATATCTTTGCCTAGTCGTTGGTGCCCTGATTGTGCCTGTGCCTACTTCTTCTGATATATGGACGTAAAGATACTTTTTTTTCTTATGATATTTACCATCTTCGTCAACGCTTAATTAAACTTTCAATTATAATTTTACCAATTCCAAAAAGAAAAATGTACCCAATTTTATTGTAAGCTTTTTTGTATGTTTGTTACGCAAGTACCGTCAAACCCCGTAACTTCACCTGAGCTACCAATCTTCGCCTAATTTTATAAAAAATGAAATTGCCAACACAATTTTAACCTAGGTTGCGCATGAAACTACTAAATACGATGTGTTTTTCACATATGGCAAGATTTTGGAGATAAATTGTGACTGACTTCATATTGTTGGCAACCAGTGCGTATTTTTCGTGGAACGACTAAGACGTTTTTTTGTTCCTCTGTTTTAACTTCAGTTTTAAGCGGTGCTACAAAAGAGGTAACGCTAAACTTTTTACTTAATTATCAACTACAACTAATTCTGCTTCATTGTTCTCCATAATTTGCTTAGTTATTAACAAATGGGAGTCCTAGTTAAATAAATACAATTGAGGTGGCCTCCGCAGGCCATCTTGTTGCCAAACCTCGCCTACACTTAGGGTTGTACACTCCACTTTTTTATATTACGATGCAACCAATACTTTTTTCGTTTATGAGTATCAATGTTTATAAATAATTTTACCGTCTTAGTACTGGGCTCGATCGAAAAATAGGCCAACTGCCTACCTACCAGGCAGATCGTAAAAGGCGAAAAGTTCACCTATCACTAACACTGAGACCATGTCTAGGTGTCATGTAGAGTCTTGCGATGACTCGGCCGGGTTTCCAAGTGTGATGTAATGCCTTATTTATTCCTTCTGCCATACAGTCAGTGCTCGTTAGGTATTTTCGTGTTCCGGTTGAAGTGTGAGGTGTGCCAGTAAACTTACTTACGCAAGAGGCCTACTATTCCAGCCTCAGGTTGGCAATGCACCATTACTACCTTTAGAGGTAGCGTGTATTTCCTACCATCAGGAGTTTAATATGATACACACTTTTAGAATTATGATTGCTATAATGATGGGAGTATTAACTTTTAAATTTTACCTCTAATATTATTAAATGTTGTTTTGTTCATATTGCTACCTATACCCTTAGCTTATCTCAACTGCCCATGCATGTGTGTATGCTTATGCATGCGGGTGTGCCTATGCATGCGTGCATGTCCATGCATTTGACAATAAGTGATTTTTACAGATCTATAACTGGCAATGCCCAAAAAAAAGAAGAAACGATGAAACGCAATAAAAGAAATTATACTTTGACACACCCACAACAAATGGTAGATTTAGCATTAGATTTACTTAAAAAAAGAAGTATCTTCGTACGAGGCCGAAAAATTTTTGGAATACCTCGTCGAACATTATTGGACAAATTACATAAGAAACACCCGAATAACCCAGGATGCCCAACAAGGCTCTGTGATCAGGAGGAATCTAATATACTAAAAGTGTTATTAGCAGCTGCCGAGTATGGTAGCCCTTTGACTCTTCTAGACTTGCGAATTGTCGTGCAACGGTAATATTTAAATTTAATTTGTTGCTTAATTCTTTAAAGTAGAGATGTATCAATTTTGTTTAAATT
>NJDC01004037.1:104614-115192 GCA_002245475.1 Calephelis virginiensis
GTAGCAGCAATTTTTTTTATGTCTTACTGATTTCTTATTTAGCATTACATCCTGTTATCAAGTAACTACTAAACATTCCTACTTTTGTTACCAAGTAATTATGTATATTCCTGTCTCAATTTAAGGATTTTAAGTGAAATACTACTTGTATAAAATACTAGTAGTAAGTTTATATATTTTCAAAATAAATTCTTAAATCTGTAGAAGTATTTTATTTTATGCATTACTGACTTGTAAAACCTAATTTCCTATTTGGAATTGTTTTTATGTGTGTGTAGGTAACTAAGAAAATTTAAGATTACCTATAAGTTGATGATCTGATGATAAAATACGGACAGTTATGCTTATCACACAAATGCATGTCCCTACCGGGGATCCAACTTGAACCTGAAAGACGACGTAATAGGCAGGTAATAAAAAAAGACGTAAAAGCTTTCCACTCGCCCTAACCAACGAGGCTATCGTAACTGTTTTATTTCTATCCATACTTTTAAAAACGAGAAATATATTATGACAAAGCAATTTTATTTTACTGTTACTTGTTTTCCTCCTTTCTTTTGCAGTTAGGTAAACTAACAGTATTTTTGGCAACCCTGTCATAGTTTTAGCCAATGTATGGAACCAACTTTGGACGGTTTTTTATCTTCGCCTAGCGATCAGTTTTTTGACAAAAGGACTCTAATTTATAAAATGTAAGATTCTTTTTTCCGCTGTCAAGTTTTAAATATCTTTTATGAGATGTACTGTATAAAATTAAAAAAAACCCGCTTATAGCTTCACGTCATGCCATGACGTAGGCGAAGTTGGGTAAAAATACCCATACTTTGCCTATTACTTTTAAGTGCAAGTTTCTGCCAAATCCCCATTAAATTAAATACGTTTATTGAGTATAATTATAAGCAGAGGTTAATAAAATCCTTTTTTTTATCATTATGATACGAAATTCCTATAAATTGTTTGAAAAAACTGCTAAAACCCAGGCGAAGTTACGGGTTTTGACGGTACTTAGCCAATAACAAACATTTTATTATTCTTGAAGCAGTTGGTTCCGAGGTGGTTATTATGATCTGACTAGGGGTTGGCAAATTATACCTGTTATTGCAAACATTTTCAAATATATTGACGACGTCAACAACGAAAAAAGAATTTTCAAATCGCATTGGAGTAATAAAATAATTAGAGTCGTAATTAAAATACTGCCCTTAAATTTTGCTTAGTGAGGGACAATGTCTTCGGCTAGTCGTGGTTACCCTAATTGTGCCTCTGCCTACTTTACGGGGATATAGGCGATACTTTCTCACTTTAACTTACCTTTAAATTATTTGATAAATGTGAAACCTAGTATTAAATATTCTCTTCCTGGGATTTGGACAAAAATAATAAAGCAAATTGCATAACTCGTACAAACATCATAATATAGGAGTACGGATTCGTTTATCGCTGTATTGTCGGAATGAAAGTTTATGCATGTTTGTAGGCGCAAATGTATTTCTCATTGTTTACTGCTTTTATTCCCTTTTGTGAATCTGGAGTTATGGGGTCCTTTGCTATCTAAATTGGATAAACGTCGGCGCGTTTTGATTGAAGGAGTCGAACTTTGGAAGCTCCTTTTATTGTTTTCTTTTTAAAGTTATTTGGAGAACGAAAACTGGTTGCCATACAATTGTTGCGGAAAGCACTGTCCTCTTTTCAAAATAACGTGGGACAAATTGGAGTCTTCCTTCAAGAGTCCCGTAGTTTTATAATACGGAAACCAGGACTAGTCGATTACGAACACGAGGACGAGCATAGATTAGAGATATATTGTATTGAGTAGCAGCATTAGACAAATTCGACTATTTTAGAGTTGTCACTTTAGTGTAAATGAAGAGCTGTTTCATGAGGACGATGTGAGGTTATGAGCGCCAGACTTACTTTGCTCAATTCGAGTAGGCGCACTCTAATGTTACTTTATGGAATCAAGAGTAGGGTGTGATATTTATATATATAATGCACGAAAGTAGGATGGGTAAAGTCAGTAGCAAAAGAAGCACTCCAGAATATTTGATCTAAATTAGGCTAATTCTGAAGAAAATATGAGTAACACTCTCCAATCGCATTTACAACAGCCAAATTAGGGAGAAAGTGGGATTAATACAAACGATAAAAAATGAAAACATGCTCTGTTTTTCGGTAATTTGGTAAGATTGATATAATAGGTATTCAATGCAAAGGGTAGACGAATTTATTAGTAGAGAACTAATTTATTAGCATATTTTAAAAATCCTTAAAAAGCAGATGCTAAAACTTTTAGAACTGGACAAAAATAATAAAGCAAAATGCATAACTAGTACAAACATCATAATATAGGAGAGCTGATTCGTTCTGCGCTGTGATGTCGGAATGAAAGTTTATGCGTGTTAGTAGGCGCAAATGTATTTCGCATTGTTTACTGCTTTTATTCCCTTTTGTAAATCTGGAGTTATGGGGTCCTTTGCTATCTAAATTGGATAAACGTCGGCGCGTTTGATTGAAGGAGTCGAGCTTTGAAGCTCCTGGCCTTTTTATTTTCTTTTGAAATTTAGGTTTTTAAAAAACGACCAAAATGTTATCTTCATTATTTTAAAGTTTGAGCCATCTGCCTTTCTGCCAGGCAGCTCGTAAAAGGCGAGCATAGGCCTACCGTTACTAACACCGTGACATCTGACTAGATGGTAGAGTTTCGCCTCTTGCCTGGATTGGTACATCGCCTTACCGGTAAACTTACTTTTGCTCGAGGCCTAACATCCCGGCCTCAGGTTGGCAGCACACCATTACCACATTTAGTGTCTCTAGGTGGCGAGAATTTCTTACCATCAGGAAATCCTTCTGCTTGTTTTGCCTTCCAATATCATAAAAAAAACTTCAATAGGAGTTGGGTATTATTGAATTCACCAATTATCACCAATCCTATGTTTTAAAAAAATATTCATCAAAACCGGATAGTTGCAGCCAAGTATTTGCGTAACAAACATACAAAAAACAGTAGAATTGAGAACCTTCTCCTTTTATAAGTCGGTTAAAAATTGACAATTTTGGTGGCGTTTTGTACACTTTCGTTTAGTAAAAGAACACAAGTGAAGTATTCATGAAGAAGTTAGTGTATCGATCATTTCCTCGTTGCCGCTAAATCTCACTAGATGAGCCTCAGAAAGGTGGCCACCCCCTTTATCAAAGACCACGACATGAATTTCTATACCAACTTATCGTGTGACACAATGCAAAATTTATCTTGCGGCATATGCTAAAGCGTGCTTAAAGCTGGAAACAGCATTTTTAGGGATTGGTTTTGTTCTATCGCGGCGAAAACTTTTCACGCTTTTACGTTTTGGTTACTTTAAAAAATTATTCAACAACATCTAGTTTTTCAAATTTTCTGTGTGTTTCTAGATTTTCAAAAGAAAATTCTTAATAGAGGTGTGTAAATGAAAATGAAAATAACTTTATTCAGTAAATGTATCATGTTCAATTTAAAACATTACGCGAAAGCGAAAGTACTAGGAGTGTATCCTGTGTTACTGGGTACTCCGCTCAACCACCAGGACAAAACACTGATTTTTAGCGTTTAACATTATACATTACAATTTTTTTAAGTAGTGTGCGTGAGTGTGTGTATGTGTGTGAGTGTATGTGTGTGTGTGTATATGTGTGTGTATGTGTATGTGTGTACGAGCATAAAATAATAACAAATACTATTGGCAATAAAAATAATGTATATGTTTAATACCTACATAAATATATTATACATATAATTTATATAATGTATTAATATGTAAATACGATTCATGTGTATTGTGGGTAAATAATATTAGTCATAAGACTGTGAGTGATAACATATAATAAATAACAATTATCATTACTATTTGTTTATTATTATTATTATTTTACTATTTTAATTTATAAATTTTTCAGTTTCGTCATAATTAAGTGAGACGAGGTATGGAGTAAGTACACGTTTCATATCGGAACAAATAAGATGGTTTATATTAAATTTGTTATTAAATTTATTGTATAAGCATAAAGATTGAACCAAAAATTGTTTTCTTTTAAACTTTGTTTTGCATTGGATTGTCAAGTAAACTGAACTTTTTCTACGTTTCGGACACGAGGATGTTGGAATATCCCAAAAGACGATGTTTTTAAGTATCACATTTAGTATATAGACCTGTCTAATAGTAAGAATGTTTTTTGAGTTGAATAGTTCAAACGATGGATGCCATATCTGTTTGAAAAACATAACCTTTAGCAAAGCTCTCTGAGACCTTTCTAAAACCCTAAGATGCGTTTTTGCTGCACCGCCCCACACTGGTATACAATAGCTTAGTACAGATTTCGCCAGGGTTTTATATGTTGTAATAAGTGTTTTATCATTTGCAACATGTCTAAGTTTTTTAAAAACCCACATTAGCTATCTTGTACGCTTTTTTTTTTTTTGAATGATTAACTTGTTGCTAATCTTGCGATTTTTACAACTTCACCGAACTTTGTGGGCCGAGCAGAGTGCTCAGCCCGAGCTTGTACGCTCTGCAATGCTTGCAATATGTTGTTTCCATGTAATGTGTTGGTCGACAATTACACCAAGGTACTTAACATTGTCGGTGTTACTTATTTTATTGCATGTGCAATTATTTGTAGGTGGTGCTTGACACGTGTGAGCAATTATACTAAAACACCTATTTGGGAGTGTGTAGAACTGTGGGTAAATTTAACTTTAAAAGGAATTTCAGAAGTGCAGATAAAACTGTAGAGGCAACAACATATTCCTGCTATTTACATGAGGTAAAATTAAAAAAAAATTAGCGAGCCTTTGAGTTTTAGTGTGTTAGAAACTCAAAGTAACGTGTGTTCCATTTTTGTGTTCAAATACCTGAAGTAATTTAAATTTTTTTTTAAAGACTTTGGAAAAGGACGTCGTCTACTTTATGTCCCAAAATCTCAATGTGTTGCTTTGGAGAACCAAATGTTAAATAACTAGCAGACGCAAAAGAAGCCACGCAAAAGAATACCAGCTATTATAAAATAAAGGGAGAAAATTATTGATAAAAGACTGACGAAACAGATATAGATTGCGAATGACGACTATTGTAGGTCCACGGTTTCATCGGTCCACCTAGGTTGACCATAATCGAATCGCTCGGGTTTATCCGAAGGTGGCAACTAAAAGATAATGAAAATATAGAAATTGCGAGCATGGCATTTGCCGTTAAGATATGTATATCATAAAACGTAATATAATTAACCGCAGTAAAACCGGCACAAACTATTTGATATTTTTTTGAAATATTGCAAAAGTTTCCAAAATGTGGGACCATAATTTTTATCAACAGCCTGATAACATTTGAGTTAAGATAGTGCATTAATTTATGTATGCATTATTAAGTATAACTCAAACACTACTAGGCAGATTATGATGTAGTTAATTTGTAATGACCTCGGAATCATTATATAGCTTTCTAAAAAATAATCCCTAAAATCGGTTAGCTATTGGGCAAGTAATCACGTAACAAATATACAAAAAACACACTTTTTCAGAGTCGATTAACATCAAACTGCAAGTATTTCCAAACAAAGCTTTCACCGCTGCGTCACAATCCTCCAAACAAAAGGACAGACAACTTTAACGAGGCGTTTTAAAATTATAATCGAAAGTTTGATATTCAACGCTTCGTAACTGTTTTGCTTCTTTTTAGTCTAGATTATAACAGACTTATGGCAATGGTAGGTTTTATCATTGCCTCTTTCGTTTTTAACCGACTTTGACAAACGGAGGAGGTTCTCAATTCGTTCGGTATATTTTTTATGTATTGAATTGTTCGAAATAAAAACGAATGGGACCGATTCAGTTTTTTATGAACCCATTGGGAAAAATAATACTTTACTTTTATTAAAAACTGACTGAAAGTAGCTGTTAATGTAAAGCGACACAAAGTTCGCCGAGTCGACTAGTTTGAAATAAAAACATAGACCTACCAAATTAAAATAAAAAAGTAATAGAACCAAATCTGTACACGAAATGTGTTTTAAAAACAATTATTGCTTCGTATTGTATTAACAGGACATAGAACCCAAAACCAAGATTATTAAAAACGATTGTTTTGTTGGTTTGTCTGATCACTTTCTACGCAAAAATAACTGAATAGATTTTTATTAAATATTGTAGAACAGTTAGTTACACAGTAGTAGTAGACCACCGTAGTAGTAACCCTAACTACAAAAAGTCACTCCAACGTGTAGACGAAATCGTGCGCAACATATGCTGCTAAAATATACCTATACCAATTACCATATACTACAAATATCGGAACCTTTCACTAAACTACCACCGTGTAAACGTCAATGAATTCAAATCCCACAAAGGCACAAAAGTATACTAAAATAAATTTTAAACTAGATCTACTAAAATATATATACCAATTATAATATACTATAAATATCGGAACATTTCAATAAATTACCACCTTACAAACGTAAGTGAATTCCGATCCCAGAAAGGCAAAAAATTATACTAAAATAAATTTTAAACTAGATGTACTAAAATATTTATACCAATAATCATATACTTCAAATATCGGAACATTTTACTAAACTACCACCGTATAAACGTAAATGAATTCAAATCCCACAAAGGCACAAAAGGATACCAAAATAAATTTTAAACTAGATCTACTAAAATATATATTAATTATCATATACTACAAATATCGGAACCTTTCACTAAACTACCACCGTATAAACGTTAATGAATTCAAATTCCACAAAGGCACAAAATTATACTAAAATAAATTTTAAACTAGATCTACTAAAATATTTATACCAATAATCATATACTACAAATATCGGAACCTTTCACTAAACTACCACCGTATAAACGTAAATGAATTCAAATCCCACAAAGGCACAAAAGTATACTAAAATAAATTTTAAACTAGATTTACTAAAATATATTTACTAATTATCATATACTATAAATATCGGAACATTTCAATAAATTACCAACTTATAAACCTAAGTGAATTCCGATCCCAGAAAGGCACAAAAGGATACTAAAATAAATTTTAAACTAGATCTACTAAAATATTTATACCAATAATCATATACTACAAATATCGGAACCTTTCACTAAACTACCACCATATAAACGTAAATGAATTCAAATCTCACAAAGGCACAAAAGGATACTTAAATAAATTTAAACTAGATCAGTCTGAAAATTTTCAGATAAATATTCCAGATAGCTGCCTATTACCATTTGATTGAGCGTTTGTGTGGGGTCAGAGACCTAGAAGCTTGGGTTTTGTTTCAAACTATAATGGCAATAACGGTATGGTTAACAAAAAATCGATACGATTTTCCAAAAATAAAAAACAAAAAATAAAACATCTTAAACAAAAAATCTTATTAAATAAAAAAAAGTCTTACGATTAAATAAGATTAAATCACTGGATGTTGTCCCACATTTCATACTGTGATTTATGTTTTGAAGGCTGGTAAATTTCGGGAGGTACAAGTGCATTTTATATTTTTTTTATTCTGGAATAAAATCAATTAAGTTATGATTGTATTTACCACATAAATTATTGTACTTTTATACTAATTTTGTTGAAAATATCAGTAATAGCAATAACTTTATGCCAAAAATTACTTGATCAATTACACACTTTATTAATAATTACTAGTGGTCGCCCGTTGGTCAAAATTCGACCATAATACATTTTAATATCTTCTCTTTAATATCGTTGATAAGAATGCCATCGTCATTTCTCAAGACCAACTACTTTGTTTCAAACTATTTAGTGTGCTATCTGTGATCTTTTATCGTTATCATTAATGTATTTGTTTGTGTGTGTCAAATGCATGGTAGTGTGGGTAATGTTTCATTTATTGATTTAATGTAAGGTACACAAGTAATAAGCATTATTATTGAAAATATTAGCGTTCTGGACTTCTCCTACACATAAACTATAAGTGTGCTAAACTTTATGCTCCGTACATTTTTTTGTAAAAAGGGGTCTAAAATTTTGTCATCACGTATTAATATATAGATATCAAAATTTAAAATAGAATATTATGTTAACCAGAAATATCTTTACTTGACAAATGTTCTTACAGGTTCTTCAGAAAATATTTTAAAAACTTCTTTTTTAATATAAATTGAATTTTTCAAAATTATTCCCTTGCCATTCCAAAATACCAAAAATGCACAACAGTAACATTCAAGTTTACACTTCTTCCGGCACTCCCGGAGTGCAACCCGTTGATTATTTGTTTTGTTTTATTACATTTATGTAAAAGTAAACACGTCTTTAGCTGGCATTTAACTGATGACTGATGTAACTGATGATTTTAAATTTAACTGCTCATTAATACATACGAAATTTTAATTTTCCTGCTACGAACTTTAAGAACTTTTAATCGCTTCTGTAGTCTCTAGCGGTCCAGCGTCGGACTTGAATTATTGAGGTCCTAGGTTCGATCGGCGGTTCGGGCAACAAAATAAAATTGGAAATTGTGCATTTTCAATTTTCTAATAAAAATAATGTTACCCGACATTGGATAAGTGCCTGGTTAGCTTGCCACCTATTACATTGTGGGACTTAGTGTCTTCGGCTAGTCGTAGGTGCCCTGACTATGCCTCTGCCGACCGTTTCAGGGATGTGGGCGTGAAGACGCATTTTTTATTTATTTTTTTGTTCTCAATCATGCTAACTATTACAGATTGAGATATTGTGAACTATTAAGCAAATCTGGCCTTTAGTGTATTTTGGAAATAAAGTATCTTCACGCCCATATCCCCGAACAGGTAGGCAGAGGCACAACCAGGGCACCTACGACTAGCCGAAGACACTAAGTCCCACAATGTAATAGGTGACAAGCCTATCGCCAACCGGGCACATTTCCAATCCCGACCAACATTTTTTTTATTAGAATATTGGAAAAATCCAATTTATTTCCAATTTTGGAAATAAATAATAAAAATCGCACTTTAAGCCTATCACGTAATTATATGTTATGCAAAAAAAATAAATACATCTGAGTGATAACCGCAAGAGGTTCTATAGATTAACGTGCTAAAATTCAGTCATTTTTTTATTTACTTTTTAATTACTTAATTTTTTTTCTATCTGTACTCAGTCCGCGGTGGGTAAGTACAATTGGGATGGTATAATGCGAACCGGTTCATGCCCACCAATGCGTTTTCAATGCCGCAAATAACATATGCTTACCGTATAAAAAGGTGAATTTACTGTCGCCCACACGATAACACCATCCTTTTACAAATACCAATAAATTCAATTCTATTGTAATGAAATAAGGTTGTAATTCAAAAAGGATCATTTTTGGATAGTGTTGTCCAAGAGTGCAGTTTTAAAGAGCGCCTTATCGCCTCTTCTTGAGTTACATAGTAGCCATTTCAAGTTTATAAATATTGAAATTGATGCTATATTCAGGAGCTCAGTTTATCGAAAAATTGCGATCAAAATACATAATAATTAAAGGCATTGTTGTCTGATATTAATTGTATATCGATTTTATCTCATCTTTTTGAGGTAATAAACTATGAACGGACAATCATCTTTCTTTAAGGATGGGAACATAATGTTTTAATATTATCCGGCCCTTTTTATTTTTGTTATTTTGATGCGTTTTTTGTTGATGGTGAAAAATCAAGGATTGCAATTTATATTAAATAAAATCAAAATATTTATTTGCTAGGTATGTGTGTTAGAGGTTGTAACATAAAAATATTTAACTATGCCAACACATTAAACCATATTGTTGTGTAATATATATATAAATTTAAAAAAAAAAACATGTTATATATCAGGTATAAAAACCTGTATGTGCCGATTTACGTACAATATTCATAACCTATCTTTAGATATAGGTAGTGTTGTTATAATAATAATAATAAAATAATATTCCTGGATAAGTTACATAAATTGAATCTAACCTAAAGTAAGCAAATTATATGCTTGTATTATGGATGTTAGTCAAAGATTCTAATGCACAGAAATAATTAAATACATACCAGAATAAATTGAATAAGCACCAAACGCAGAGATCTAAATATTTATTAATTTTTTTTTAAACAATCATCTTCCTCTGTCGGGAAACGAACCCGAGCCTCGAGCCGTTGGTCGGTGTAGTTAGGTTTGTACGCTAGACACTCGACTAACGTTAATTATTAAATAATAGCAGCGGTAACCTGATCTAAATTAGCGCTCTTATCTTAGATAGGTTATTAATATCGGCCGTTAGAGCTCGATCCATAGATATGTAAACATTTTGACACTTTTTTCGGAATTTCAAAAAATGTTAATTTTGTTTTATTCCATTTTATTTTAAACGAACGATGTATATACGCGGTGAATATTGGAAATGAAACAGATGAATGTTGAAATGGAATTGCAATAGTCTGTGTGGACCATAGCAGCTGCGCCGATTAGATGGTACGGGTGAGTTGGCGGATTAAATCTATACACTTGCAAATCAAATCCGATGGCCTTTTATTTTGCGGCTAACCTATCATCGAAATATCGAATGAAATTCTGCTGATTG
>NJDC01004037.1:116446-129865 GCA_002245475.1 Calephelis virginiensis
CGGACACAACCTTCTAGCTCGTATCAAAACGTTACGATTGAAATTTAGAAATTGTAAAAAATTACAAATGAAAATTTTTAACCGTTAGGAACAATTTTCAAATTTTATCCGGCTCGAAGGACCAAAAAATGTTGTAAAAAACAACCGGTGCTGGTAACTTAATAAGTCATGAAAAAAAAACTGATTCTTGTGGACTGTAAATTGATGCTAATTTTATAATTACTGACGAGTCCTAAGATCACTGTGCGAACAATAAACTCGAAATAAAAGCAACCACTAACCTTATTTTCTTCCTCTCCTGGCTCAGATCCAGTCCCTCAGCTTTCAGCAGTATGCACGGCACTCTTACTTGGCTAATCAGGGATTCGTCACGGACGAAGAAAGTCTTTATTAAAGATTATCCGGAAGCAAAGGTATAGCTCCTTGTCTCACAGTTGCCTTAAGCGGACTGGCGGGGGGCCAGCGGCCTCTCAAGCCTACAGCCTCGGTCGCTGTCAATTTGCTCAAAAAGAAGGGTAGAAAAATAATAAATAGTGGCGTTCCACTTCGAGCCAACAATATTCGCACCTTGATCAAACAAAGCTATAAAGACACTTAACTTTAATTCAATATACATAGTTGAGATAGTAGGCAGGACAACGTGTGTCGAATCAGCTGGTTTTTCATGAAAGCATAAACCGGTTCAAAATCATTTTTTTATGGCAAAGAATGGCAATCAAACAAATCCCCGTGTTGGTCCGGGCTATTTCCCCGTGTTGGTCCGGGCTCCTTTACAGAATAGACCATCTGTATTCATGCCAGGCAGCTCGTAAAGGGCGAGCATAGGCTTACCGTCACTAAGACCGTGACATACTACTAGGTGGTAGAGTTTCGCAGCGACTCGCCCGGATTGGCACCACCGCCTTACCTATTCTGCCGCCATAACGTCACGTGTTCCGGTTTGGAGGGTAAGGTAGCCGGTAAACTTACTTTTGCTCAAGGCCTAATATCCTGACATTGTGAATTTCTTACCTTCAGAAAATACGTCTGCTTGTTTGCCTTCCAATATCATAAAAAAAACATATGTCTTTATCATAACATTCACAACAATGCGTGAAATTCTAAGGTGGCACTGCCAATTTACTATATTATCATTAAAAGGGTTATAGTGACTCAACATTAAAGGTATATTTTGGTGCAGACTTTTTTATTTTTTTTTAAAGAGGAACAATTCTGGAATACTAATTTTTGGGTAACCGTGCATGTGGCACACGCGATGG
Source organism: Calephelis virginiensis (assembly GCA_002245475.1). NCBI lineage: Eukaryota > Metazoa > Arthropoda > Insecta > Lepidoptera > Riodinidae > Calephelis > Calephelis virginiensis. The sequence continues at coordinate 117,706 of NJDC01004037.1, forward strand.
AAGCTATAGAAAATGAATAGATATTCCTTAATCCCTAAAACCAGATCCTAAAGATTCTTATCTCAATAATCTGTTTTCTAAAATTATTTTGTTGACTTTGGCCCTTAAAAAGCGTGTGAAGCTTCAATTCAATTGAAATTTTAATGTATTTAAAAAACACTTTCTAAGATGTCGATAAATACCAGGCAAGATAATAAAAAAGTCTAAACAATTAGATATAGGTAACTCAAAAAACATGTTGAATCTTGACTAAATTTATATTGCCTACTTTACGAATAGTAAATCTTCAAAACTTGAATAACGGGGTAACTGTATATCTTTAAAATTATAACCTCCACCTTTTGCAGTCGGTGAAAAATAATTTAATATGAATGAAAACGAAAACGAGTTCTGAATATATGATTATTTAATAACCTAAAGATATTTTCGGTTATCTGTAGTGCTGTAACTAAAGTGGTATCGACTATCGACAAATGTATTCAGAGTTTGTCCCACATTCGAAGACAGTACGGATTAAGCATATAAGGCAGGATATTTAAATTTTCACCAGAACATAACGTGAAAATAACTGTTTCCTAGAATAAATTATTACTTTGAAATAAGACTTTTCCGTATAATTCCCGCCTAAAGTTCTTTGACAGGTTAATACATTGACATTTTTATTTATAGAGTTGGGGTGTGAGTTGTGACTACCTAACTGCCTTCTAATCGAAGCATAGAGTAATTTAGGTAAGTGAGATAGCAGAATAGTTGTTTTATTATGATTTTCGTGTTCTGGTTTTAGAGATAGGTTGTCTAATAGAGACAAAATATACTGACTGTTTTCGCGATAGTTTGCAATGCACTGTATTGGATATTTATGATCCTATTGGACAGTAGGTTATTATGTCAGATTGAACACAATCATTGAATTACGTTTGAAATGTTGTTAATTATTGTCAATTATTAACAATAATAAATGTTATAAACAATAAATTATTATAAAATTAATAAATGTGTATTGTCATCGGTTTCAAACATCACCTCCTTACATGCTCTGTTATCTGTCAGTAGATTCAGTGACTGGTAAAACTGGCAGAAACCTATCGTGGAATGGTTCCTTTAAGGCCATGAAAGCTACTTACACTAACTAAATCTGTCAGTTTTTATGCAATAGCAAACTAGTCGAATCTTGGTCATCCGTCACCTAAAGGTATCATCGATGTTATTTATGCGTAGCTGTCTTAAAGCCGAAATCCAAAGATACGTTTTTAAGTTAACGGGACACACAATTTTCTACCAAGGTCCACGACAATAATGAGCACTAACTCTATGGCAGCAAGGATAGGTGACGCCAAACTGAGTGAACTGATGTGAAGCTTTATTCTAATATTGACAATAAGTTGACGTATATGTTTCTTTTTAACCGATTTTGAACAAGATAAAGATGAAATGTTTAACTCTCCAGGACCTCAAGAAGTCAAGTCCGTCGCCCGGCCGCTAGACTACAGAGGCGACCAGACAGTTTTTGGCAAAATTTCTTTACTAAAATTTAATGTTCTTGATATAATAATAGGTCTCTTTTGCTATTAACAAAAATTTAAAGTTATTTTTTTTTAAATAAATGGACAAGACACACAAATTGAAGCAGCGTAAAGTGGTCTGATTTACATAGGTCCTTTTATATACCCTGGCAATACTATTTAAATTTATGTGAAATCAATTCGGATAAAGACAGCTGAGTTTAATAAAGATTTATGCGTTTCATGAATAATTCATTGTAGGCTATAAAAAGACAAAAATTTCAATAACTTCGAATAAATTGAGTCTTGGTTGTAAATTTTAATATGCGCATGTTGGAATTGAGTTTTTACATTTCAATGTTAATTAGTAATATTCATCCTATTAATATAAATGCGAAAGTTTGTGAATACTTAAGGATATTTGGATGTAGGATAGTCAACGTTACAACGAATATTACAGCACCATTTAGAAAACACTAGCTATCCCGATGAACTTAGTTCCTTCACCCGTTCAGTTTGTATAGGAAAAGTTAAATGTTTTTTTTTTTTTTAGTATCGCAGTTTTTCCCATTTTCTCTTATTTTTATAGCTTCTGAAAATAATGTATGACCAAAATTAGCCAAATTGGTCCAGTTGTTTGGCAATTATGCACGCACATACAGACAAAAAATATTAATCATATTAATAAATAAGGTCGTGACACTTGGTAGTCGCTACTCCCTGCCTGGTTTGGAACCGATATCAAAAGTACGTTTCTATATCGGTACTTAGTGATAATTGTCAATTCGATACTTGGATACCGCTTCCAAAGTGGGTACATGTACTCCATATGCCGATATTGTCCCGATACCGATACCTGGCAAATACCTGTTTTAATAAAGCTAGATACCTGTACTTAATATACGTAACCGTTAAATAAAAGAGAGCTGTTGCTAACTGACGTTTTTGAGTATCGATATCATTTAAATCTGTCAAAAAGGAACAGAGATATCTTCGATTGAAAAAAAAATATTACGTAATATATTTTATGGTACCGGCAATATTGAATCAGTACCAGTATAAACAGATAGTACCCGTACTAAGTCTGGTACCGGTACTAACTGTACAGGTAACGCCTTTGGCATCGGTATTGCTCCGAGGCCGCTATTTTTGGTTCCGAAAATTACCAGTATTTCAAGCCCTGGCTATGATGTTTACGAGTATGAAGGTATTTTCATTGTTTTTTAGTGGTTTCCAGTTAGCCTTACCAAATTATTGTGATTTGAATGGTAGTATTTCTGTTATACTTATGTACGTGCAATCTTTTGTTCGGTTTTTTTATTGTTGTGTGTTCATACTTGTAGCTTATCTATCCAACAACCAGTATGTACACTAATATTGTTATTGTGAAAAGTTTTTGATGGTTTGTTATATTATGTCACGATGTGACTGTGTTCTTTTTTTAGATGAGTGAGTTTTGTACATTATAGCTACAAATAAAAGACGCAAGCAAGAAGGAAAAAAAAACACATTTTCAGCATTTTTAGAATTTCTGCCTTTCAGACGCCACACCGAATCTACTGAACCGATCGTACCAAAATTTGGCTGGCAGGTAATTTATATTCCAAGAAAGAGTGTTATCCCGCTCACTATAGGGATTTTCGTGGTAGAGGGTTAAAAATCAAAATGGAAAAATCAAAATAAATTAAAAAAATAATTAACGCGTAATCCGATTAAAACTTGTTTAAAGTGAAAACTTCTTTAGCGGCGTTGCGCACTTATTTTTAGAATGGGTAAAAACTCCTGAACTCGCGTCAGGTCGTTTGATTGAAAATTCGTAAGACGGCGCAGGACGCTTGCGTTCGTGTTATCATGTTTGTGTACGATAGCGCAATAAATGAATATTGTATTCCACCACATAAATGCTTTCATACTGATAACTAAAGCAATTCATTCAAAATTATTCCCTAACCATTCCAAAATATCAAAAATGCACAACGTTAATATTCAAGTTTTCACTTCTGGCGGCACTCCCAGAGTGCAACCTGTCGTTTTTTACTTGTTCATTTGTTTTATTGTGTATTGTGTACACATTACGTGTTTTACATATCGTTTAGTATTTTTTTCAAAGTCATAAGTTTTGTGATTTAAAAATTACAGACTTATTATCACTCTTTGTACAAAGTGACTAAATAAGTTTTATAACTAGACACCCCAAATGTAGATAAGTATTTAAACGTGTAGGTAGGTAAAAAAATAGGTAGGTAGGTAAACACATACAGACATACTTTCACGCTAAGTCCCTTGCGGTAGGTAGGCAGAAATAATCTATTGCCAAGTATCGAATTCCTAAAAACGTGTCTAGACCATCTTTTTAGATTATCACAATGTATTTTTGATATAGAATTAATGAATTTATGAATGAATGAATACACTATCATGCACCAAAATTAAGAATAATACACACTCTTTCACTTGTGTAATATGTAACTAAGGTTCACAAAGACGGTCTTACATATAGCTTCAGAGTGATCTCTACCAGCCAACCTTAGGGTGAAGGAGACAATTTATATATTTAAAAATTAAGGTAGGGGCTTCATAAAACAAATATATCTAAACTTATAAATAGAATAAGATAAAGTAAGAAAAACAATACCAAATTGTTTCCTATCCGTATTCTTATAGGATGTCAGGTGGAATGAAACTCGCTAGCCTAAACAAACAAATAAATTCTGAGTGTCTGTTGTGTGTGTAACATTTAAATATCCGCTAATTAGTTATAATATAACTGAAATGTTGGAAACGGCTGGACCAATGATGACTTTAACTGGCAAGTAGCTGATGAAATAAGTAGTAACTTAGGCTACTTTTATTACTAAAAAAATACTAAATAACTTGTTTTGCTAATATCCACGCGAACGAAGTAACGGACACATCTAGCTTAGAATAAATTTAAAACCAATTCTGCAAACTGCAAACACTTATAGTAGTTGCAAAGACGACTTGAAACTACATATACAAAGGGATTATCGGCCCTACGCAGTGTAAGACACGTCCATTGCCACTTTAGCTTGCTAATCCTTTGAGCTACGTCAACAACTTTGTTTCGTACTTGGAAAGTTTCGAGTTCTATTGAAGGTTCTATTTAAGTAGTCCTAGCATGATTGTAAAAGATTTGGTTTGAAAGAAAAGGGCATGGTTGAGTCGGTCGGTCATGCGAAAAGAATGGCAAATGAAAGTTATACATTGCAAATGTGGATGGTTGTAGATACTTAAGGAAACCTAGCTTGACGTTCCATAATCAAATCGTTCGGGTGTTATCCGAGGGCGGTGTCATACATGTATGATAAGGGGTGTGGAGAAAGTTAGGTAGATCTGTAGAAATCCATACACTTGCAACTCGATGTTCTCAGACTACCTCGCAAAGGACTTGGCTTGTAGATATTATTATTAGCTATATTCGGAATATGTATTCCAAGAATTTTTGAAACAATTTGACAGTGCACGATTAGATCACTCGGATATTATCCAAACGTGGTGTCAAGAGTCTTCGAAACCGGCGTGTTTGTATGAAAATTGTAATGAATGTGAAGGAAGCCAGACAGGTTTGTCAGGATCGTGAGATCTGGTAATCGATACTCTCTGCCTACCCCGTTAGGGACTTGGCGTGAAAGATATGTATGTAGGTATGCATGTATTCTAAGAACTTGCTTATGACATACTCTCTGTTGACATCGACTTCTTTAGTGTAGAATATTTACGATTTTCATACAAATTTTCATGGATAGTCGATTAGGGCTTGATTTTTTAAAAAAATGTAGCCTTTGATTGAACTTAATTTTTGTGCTTTGTGCAAATCAAATTTCACCAAAATCAGTTAAGCGCTTTAGCCGTTAAAGAGCACCAAACAGACATACAGACAGGCTTTCACATTCATGATATTGGTGTTAATTCACACATTTAAATATTTAAATAATTTTATTCGTAATGAATCTGTTCTTAATAATTTAGTTTATTACAAAATTAAATTTAATAAGAACAATCTAAAGTGTGACTAAATATCTAAAACTCTGCCCACCGTAAACTACTGCTGTTTTACGTAAACAGACGGAAGAAGAAAGTACAGAACAAATAACAGCAGGCTGAATTATAATCTGTTCTGTTTGTACTATCACCGTTTTCAAATCTACTACTGGCAGATAAAACAGAACATACTTTTGCTTAGGGTTTCTACTACCATTTGAAAGGTTTCCTATCCTACTCTCTAGTGAAAAATACGAGAACTGTGAGCACCGACAATGTGGGGGTAGGAATGGTTAAGACGTCATATTAATACGAGCAGGCAAAGCACACTGTCATCTAGAAAATGTATAAAATGTATGTAAATTGAAATATACATTAACGTATTCATCCAAATTGATCTAAATATTTATGAATGTCATGAGTTGAAAATAAACATTATGAATATTTCGTATAACAAATCCTGAGTGCTACAAGAAAACAATCTTAAAAACCGGCGGCAAAATCAACAAGCGAGCGTAAAAAGTATAAAATGATTCACATTAGCCATTTAAAACTGGCAACTTTTTATCGGCTCGTTCCAAATTCAAATTAAGACGTTAAAAGACCTAAATGTCGCTAATGAGACCCATTCCCTTTTAATTTAGCATAAAAACTCCAGGTTCGTTTGGGCGGTAAAATTAAATTTTTACTTCTTGATAAAAATCGAATAAAGCTTGTTCGAAAGTTAAATTACAAATTCTGTTATAGGAAAACATAACTAAGGTATCTTATATTATATAATATTAAAAAAAAATTAAAACCTCCGACAAAACTTGTGATGTTCAGGGGTTATAAAGCATATATGAACATCCCATCGAACTAGACGTATATTATATATGAGGACCTTCTCCTGACAATAACTAAGCGCAAAATTGGTCCTTCCGTTCAGGCGTTTGCAATGACCACGCTAAATGGGCATAAACTATGTATATAACTATGGAAATAGATAAACTATGTTTATCTATTTACGTTAGAAGTCGTGTAACTACAGAAAGATTAACAACTAACAGACCATGGAAGATCAAAAGAAGAAAAACCGATCGCCATGTCCCTGTATTACCATATCATAAAATTATTTTGATATTTAAAAAAAACGCCCACACTTAAAAGCGTATTTCTTTCTTATACACAATGGTGCGTCATTCATAAACACAAACTTTTTTTATGATAATGGAAGGCAAACAAGCAGACGGATTTCCTGATGGTTAGAAATTCACGCCGCCTAGAGACAACAAAGGTGGTAATGGTGCGTTGCCAACCTGAAGCTGGGTTATTAGGCCTAGAGAGAAAGTAAGTTTATCGGCTACCTTACCCTCCGAACTGGAACACGTCAACGGCAAGCACTGACGTTATGGCGGCAGGAATAGGTAAGGCGGTGGTACCAATCCAGACGAGTCATAATTTAATAATAATTATAATAGTCCTAATTAATTAAAAAGGTCATTAAAATTGTGAAATATGCAATATATTCAACCGTGTATTTTACCTTAGAACTCACATATGTATCTAAAAAAAAGATTAACTACAAACAGACTATAGAAGATAATAAAAAAAATTATCGCCATATCTCTGTATTACCCAAAGGAAGTAGAATTATTCCACCATTAAAAGACGATGCTTCGTGCGTCATACATAAACACAAACCTTTTAGACATAATTAAATAAAAAGGCCATTATAATGGCGAAATGTGCAATATATTCAACCGTATATTTTCGTTACGTAGTTTAATTAAGTCATCTTGTTTGAGATTAAGTGTCTGTTTGTTTTGTTGCAAACTGGTATTATCGCCTACACCAGACTTTAATCCAGGCTAAAACCAACTCTACACCTTAGTTGCAAAGTTATGTTTTGTACGTACAAGGAATATGTTAATATAATTATCAAGCAGCTAATGGAACTTGACAAATAGTGCAGAATTTTTCCCCCGTAACTTGTTCAGTGATTAAGTCCTGCATCTGCATTTTGTTTTTGTATTAAGAAACTTTTGTAGCTTCCGTTGGGTGTTGTCTTTATGCGCCTTTTAAAAATACTGCTACTTTTCCATTTTAAATCTTTTTGTAACCGTGTCTGTGTGTGACATAACAGCTTTTGCGGATTTTTTTGTTTCAAAGCTGACTAATGATGGTCTAAGGACCATCCATACGTCATAATATATTATATATGACTTGTCCGGGATTATAGAAAATTTAAAATTTTGAGATTATTATACCCCGTGTTGGTCCGGGCTCCTTTGCAGAATAGACCATCTGCCTTCATGCCAGGCAGCTCGTAAAAGGCGAGCATAGGCTTACCGTCACTAACACCATGACATCTGACTAGGTGGTAGAGTTTCGCAGCGACTCACCAGGATTGGTATCACCGCCTTACTTATTCCAGCCGCCATAACGTCATGACGTGTTCCGGTTTTGAGGGTAAAGTAGCCGGTAAGCTTACTTTTGTTCGAGGCCTAACATCCCGTCCTCAGGTTGGCAACGCACCATTACCACCTTTGGTGTCTCTAGGCGGTGTGAATTTCTTACCATCAGGAAATACGTCTGCTTGTTTGCCTTCCAATATTACAAACATATATTACAATATAGGATGTACGATTTATCACCCTTGGCTATGCTTTGATATTATTTAAAAGAAGATAAATTTATTATGGTTTCCTAATCAAAAATTACCCTACAAACTAACCTAGAGTTATAACGAAATTTGCTAAACCAATGTTTAAATTTTGTCAAATTATTCTAAAAGTTTCATATTTAAGTTAAAATTAAGTTATTTCATATTTAAGTTACGCTAACTATAGATGGTAACCACCTACTAAAAGCAGAGGTGACTAAAGACTAGTATTACTTTGTTAATTGTTAATCTGTTAATGTTAATGACTTGTTAATCTGCAAAGTTCTATTTGAAAAACTTGACATATCAATGCTTGGTTTTCATTATTAGTACCTTACCTTTTCATTATTACTGCCTTGCAGTTTGTGTTATGAGAAAAAGATAAATATATAAAAAACAATTGTAAGGAAGCACAATAGAAAATTATGTAGTTAAAGGACAAAAGTCTAATTTAAAAGTCGGTTAAAAGGGCGAAAAAGACAAGAAAGAATATTCGTGAAACGTGTATAAATTAAAACTTTTACACGAATCTTTTGTAAAGTTTGAACGAAAGTTTGGGAGTGTAACTTTTTAATTTGATTCGAGTTTTTAAAAGTTTGGAAGAAACTTTTTCATTATTTTGAAATGTGGGAAATAAAATTGGCGGTTTAATTTTGTGTATTAGTTTTCCCTTAATCTTTTTTACTCGTTTTTAATATTTTTAACCGACTTACAACTAACCGAGTTGTCCTCGTGTTGGTTCGGGCTCCTTTGTAGAATAGACCATCTGCCTTCCTGCCAGGCAGCTCGTAAAAGGCGAGCACAGGCTTACCGTCACTAATACCGCGACATCCTACTAGGTGGTAGAGTTTTGCAGCAACTCGTGCAGTTTTGTACCACCGCCTTTTCTATTCTTGTCGCCATAACGTCAGTACTTGCCGTTCACGTGTTCCTGTCCGGAGGGTAAGGTGCTTACTTTTGCTCAAGGCCTACCATCCTAGCCTCAGTTTGGCAACGCACCACTACCGCCTTTGGTGTCTCTAGGCTGCGTGAATTTCTTACCATCAGAAAATTCGCTTGCTCGTTTGCCTTACAAAATCATAAAAATAATAGTCTCAAGCTTTTAAAGTTTTATTTATTAGTTTTGTTATTTTTATTGTTTATTAGTTCAACTCATAAAACTACAAAGTTTCAGCTCTAAAATTTTATATAAAAGACAAAACTCTTAGTTCTCGTGTTAGTCCAGGTTCGCCGAGTAGAATAAACCATCTTCCTCTCTGCCAGACAGCTCATTAAAAGCTGGCATTAGTTTGAATATGGGTTATTACCAACAAGTCCACTGGAGGCACAACTCGTTCGAATTAACTGTGCACTCCACTGGAATGCAACCCCTCGCCCGCTGCCCCCGGCGGCGCTATGCATTTGCCACAAGCGCTCTATAGCGATAGCATTTTTTTTACCGTTATCAAACTGATCTTCTATCAATAAAAAAAAATAAATCAATGAAAAATGACAAATGACGTCACATTGCTAGGTGCACAGTTAATTCGTATGGGTTGTAGTGTTTTGCACCATTTTGCCCAAGTAGAGATCCACTGCCTCACCTATTCCTGCCGACATAATGACACTTTCATGTTTCGGTCCGGCGGATAAGGTAGCCGATCGGTTTGCACAATACGTCAAACGCAGGGCAGCGACGCATCTAATACATCTATGGTGTCTATATAGGTCACGATTGTCTCTTATAATCAAGAGACCCGTGTACTTGCTCGCTCATCTATTACATAAAAAATAGTATGGACGAGGTTACAAAAGAATCATGTTTAACTTATGCTGATACGCCCTTAAACGAATAAGGAAGCGATCACTTGTCACAGAGCTCTTGGAATACGTAATAAAGAAAACTAAAGGTGTAAAGGTCATTAAAACAACGTCTAGTATCCTTTAATAAAGACGTCTCGTTACCCTCCCCAGAGAAGCTAAACGCCGTCCAATTAATTAGTGAAACGCAATCGTGATAGCCACAGCGCCTATTAATCAGACGTAGATCGATCTGATAGCAAGAACACAGGATCTGTTGTGTTCCACTTGGCACCATATGTTTGTGTATCGCAGTATACAAAGTTGATACACTTTGATATTTTTTGTCACCGGCAAAACTGAGAGGTATTTTTAAATTATGACTTACTAGCTGGCACCCGCGGCGTGGCTCGCATGGTCCCACAGGAACATTGTTTCGGGATAGAAATTATCCTATGTGTTCATCCAAGTTACCCTCTATGTGTGTACCAAATCGAAATCGAAAATGGAAATCGGTTCTGCAGAATTTGTTTGAAGGAGTAACAAACAAACAGATAAGCTTTCGTATTTACAATATTAATAGGATAATAGGATTGGCAGTAAATTTTTTGCTCACTGGCTAAACTAATTCAAAGTTAGTGTACATTTTGTCAACGATAGTTATAGATGGAGACAAAATACGCTTATTGATGCCAGATTAGTTTGTAGGGTGCACTTATAAAGACTTATAAATGTATTCCTCGCAAAATGTAATAAAAAAGTCACGAGTTGACATGTATGGACTAATATGATGTTCCATCTTTATTACTTTCAATTAATTTTAGAAATCTTAATATATATAAATTACGTGGCACGTTGTTTGTCCGCGATGGACTCCTAAACTACTTAACCGATTAGAATCAAATTTGCACACCGTGTGCAGTTTGATCCAATTTGAAAGGTAGGATAGCATACATCTCAATTTATAATCAAAAAAATTAACATCCGAGCGAAGCCGGAATAGGCAGCTAGTATACATATAAATATGTATTTTTTTCCAATTATGCTCAGCAAAATTACCGCCATTGCCACTAAACTAAACAAAATACTAGACTAAGATAAATTTTCAGTTATATGTGAAGCGAGGTTCATTGAACCCTCGTACTCGGCTCATTTGAATTACCACAAAGAGGGCGATGATTAATAATTTGGAAATCAAATGGTAATTACAAACATTATTACAATTTGTGCAAACAGAAACGAAGTTACATGGTATCAACAAACTTATTTTAATGAAGAAACTTCCAGCAAGGTCTGGACGTGAAGTATGCATTAGCAAGCGATCGAGATGAGACGTCACATCCTAACTATTTTTTTAACATCGAAGGGTGCTGAAATAATTCCTTTGCTTTATAGTGAAAAGATTTTGGCACTCCTTTTATCATTAAGTACCTTCTTTATTAGATGTGCCGATATACTGAAGATATTTTAAAATCAGAACATGTGAAAACTATGCTTATAGGAATTTGGTTTAACTATACATTTGCAGTTCACACAATTTTATTGCAGTAAAATTTCAAAAACAGTACTCCAATTATTTCATTATCACGTCATCAATTTCCGATTCCGAGACTTAGACACGTAAATTACATTGAAATCCCGTTAATTGTAATTTTGATCATAAATAATTGTGTCGTAAACATAAACGATACTTTGAATGATGGATTATTAAGTAAAACTTAATAGTTTTACTACTAAACGGTTCATGATATTTTTTGAGACCACCTTGAGGATTCATTCAAAAAAAAGAGTCATCAAAACCGGTCTGTTATTGGCCGAGTAATCGGGTAACAAACAAAAAAATCGAATTGAGAACATCCTTTTTTAGTAGTCAATTAAAAATAACTACGAAGTCAGTTGTAATTCGATTTTCAAATCTTTAAATGATTGGTAAGATTAGGTCCCTAGTTTTGGTGTCATCATGAGTGAAGATGGTAGTACTTTTTTCATAATTATTGAATTTCGTGTTTATATTGAGTGAAATAAGTTAATTTAGGTGGGAATTAGATTAATTTTGTTCAGTGAAAGTCCACAAATGAAATAATCATAAAAAAATTAGCGTATCGTGTATTTTGTCGTTGCCGCCAAATCTCATTACATGAGCTTGAGTAATGAGGCCACTGCTTTATCCAAGAGCCTAACATGACTTACTGACGACTTATGACTGATGACTAATTATAATTGATTAAAATTG
>NJDC01004037.1:130478-143219 GCA_002245475.1 Calephelis virginiensis
ATCGGTTCTGCAGAATTTGTTTGAAGGAGTAACAAACAAACAGATAAAGTTTCGTATTTACAATACGAGTATTAATAGGATAATAGGATTGGTAGTAAATTTTTTACTCACTGACTAAACTAATTCAAAGTTAGTGTACTTTTTGTCAACGATAGTTTTAGATGAAGATAAAATACCACCTCATGGCTTGAGGACTCATTAAAAAAAAAGAGTCATCAAAACCGGTCTGTTGTTGGCCGAGTAATCGGGTAACAAACAAAAAAATCACATTGAGAACATCCTTTTTTAGTAGTCACTTAAAAATATTATTATTTTCAAATCTTTGAATGATTGGTAAGATTAGGTGCCTAGTTTTGGCGCCATCATGAATAAAGATGGTAGTACTTTTTTCATAACTATTGAATTTCGTGTTTATATTGAGTGAAATAAGTTAATTTAGGTGGAAATTAGATTAATTTTGTTCAGTGAAAGTCCACAAATGAAATAATCATGAAGAAATAAGCGTATCGTGTATTTCCTCGTTGCCGCCAAATCTCATTACATGATCTTGAGTAATGAGGCCACCGCTTTACCCAAGAGCCTAACATGACTTACTGATGACTTATGACTGATGACTAATTATAATTGATTAAAATTGATATAAAATTTGATGCAAATTTCTACTTGACTAATGGCAAAATACTAACGTATAGGCCAAAACCTAAAGAAAGAAAAGAAAGATTAGGTCCCAATAGGAACAATTCACTCAGTATCATCGGGCTTGTAATAAATGAGTATACCTACAGCACGGCTGGCAGATAAGCCTACAACAGAAGGCAGTCGATGTAAAACTTGATAGTGTTATAACATTATCGAGTGCTATCGTAATAGTTCCCTCGCTTGTTTTGTGATGAAGAACTTAAACGCTGTTAAATATTTTCCAGCACAATTTATTTCTTTGAATATATGAAAATTGTATGAACTACAAACCATTACTTATTTACCGTTTGCAGTAGAAGATTACTATTAGACTAGTTTTAATGAGTTTGAGTATAGAAAAATATAAGTCCAAATTAAGATCCAAGGTGAATCACATCAATATCAATCAAGCAGTCGTGGGTGTATCTTCAAACGATTCCAAAAGGAACAAGCTCACGAACTGTCATCACCTTCCTGGTAAACGAGTGTATCTACAGCATGGCTCCATGATAAAAATACTATGAGAACGGTCGATATAAACGTCATAATATTATTTCCCTATCAACTGATCTATTATCACCTCTGTGGTCTAGTGGTCCGGCGTCAGACTTGACTACTTGAAGTTCCGGGGTCGATCCCTGGGTCGGGCATCAAAATAAATATTTGTAATGAGTATTTTTAATTTTCTATCAAAAATAACGTTGTCCGGGATTAGATATGTGCCCGGTTGGCTTGCCACCTATCACGTTGTAGAACTTACATAGTGTCTTCGGCTAGACGTGGGTCTTGGTTGTGCCACTGCCTACCTCTACGGGGACGTGGACGTGAACATACTTTACTTTACTATCAAGTGTGTATATAGTATATATAGTGTGATAGTTCACTCGCTTTTTTAAAAGATTTTACTTAACTTTAAATGTCAGTAAATTTTTTTCGGGCTTTATTTAAAGTAGCTATCCTCAACCGATTGAGTTGTTTTTTGTCGTACACACTTAGGTAAATGACAATAAAATGCTATGGTTTTATATATCTTAAAAACAAAAGGTTTTCCCAAAAAATATTTTTTTGTTTGAAACTTATGTTGTATGTATGTTATACATAATCTGTAAAATGATATGTACAGCTAATGTCTTTTATATTATTGGGAGATAAATAATGATATGAATTTCCTGACGACGAAAAACACACTTTACATGACATATCAATTGTTCATTGCCAACACGACACCTGAGTCTGTGACTCTTTTGGTCTACAAATGTGTTTCTCTTAATAACCAATAGAGGCGCTGCTCAAAGTTTACCTACAAATAATTTAAAGAGACGGTGGCGAGTATAGAAAACTTGACAAGCCGTTAACTCATGGTAAGGGCTCTGAGCCTTGCGTACGTATATAATATCAAGGTTGCACAACGATGAATAGCTAATTACTGTAACATTATTAGAGCTGTAGCCTAGAAAAAAATGTATAAAGTTGAAATTGGATAATTTATTTCGAAAAAGTAAAAAAAAACAGATTAAAAAAAATAGTAACTAAATCAAGAAATGATACCTCCCGAATAAATTATTCGGGATTTCTTATAATTTTATAATACAACAAATTAATATAAATCACTTAATTTTATTATTTCAAAAAAGTAACGAAATGAATGTTACAAAAATATTTACATAGGTCGCATTTATATAGGTCACATTACGATGCAAATTCTACCGGCTTCCAAAAGAAAAAGTATTTAAAAATGAAAACTTTTAAAGGTAAAGTTGATAAATTAGTACCCTCCAAATTGAAACAAAACACGAAAAAACACACACACACATTATAGCACTGAAGCTATGGTGGTATAAAGTGAGACGGTTTTACAAATCTTATATTTCTACCGTATAATCCGGTTAAAAAACTTGTCCTTGAAGTAAGTCCAGAGCCGACACTTCGTGACTGCGACAAAGCAATTTCTTTTCCATTAGAACCAAAACAAAAGGTTTTACAAATCATATATCCAAGAAAAGATCACCAATAAATCATTTTTGATAGGAAAATATCGGAGTGATATGAATTTCATATTATTTCTAACCTAAATCGGTTTTTCTATGAAGAAATGAATACCATTTTTTTCTAACTATACGTTACTATGTGGTGGAACATTAAATTTGTTACAGTTCAAGTTTATTTAACGAAGGAATACAGTAAGTTATTATAGGATAATAGCAAGTCGTTTCCTGCTGCCTGTGCATTTCAAACAACGCAACGGATATGCAGATGCAGTTCTTGAGAAAAGAAATGGAACAACAGATATACATACAATGCGAATGTGAATGGGTATTGGTAACCGGGGAACTCAGTTTGACTTTCGATGATAGAATCGCTTCAGTATTATCCGGAGGTGATGTCGTCTTCGAAACTGGTGCATTAAAAATTGACATTAAGCGACCACTGGTAAAAGTAAATAAATAGATTTTCTCCGTATTGGTCCGGACTCCTTTGCAGAATAAACCATCTGCCTTCTCGTCAGACAGCTCGTAAAAGGCGATCATAGGCTTACCGTCACTAACACCGTGACATCTGACTAGGTGGTAGAGTTTCGCAGCAACTCGCCTGGATTGGCACGACCGCCTTACTTGTTCCTGTTGCACTAATGTCAGTGCGTTCCGTTAACGTATTCCGGTTCGGAGGGTAAGGTAGCCGGTAAACTTACTTTTGCTCTAGGCCCAACATCGCGGCCTTACCTATGCAGCACACCATTACCACCTTTGGTGTCTCTAGGTGGCGTGAATTTCTATCCATACATGCATTACCATCTATCTGCTTGTTTGCCTTCCAATATCATAAAAAATAGAAAATAAATTATACTTAATAAATTATACAAGTTAATTACTAAATTTAAAACTTTAGAAAACCACACAAACAATTATAAAATACATAGACCATTAACTTTGATTCATGGACGATATTAGAAAATATATACTGTGCGCTAGCCATTTGCGATTTTGCCTGTGGCTGATACAAACTAGTAGATAGTATAACAAAGTTAGTTTCATTCAATAAGAACAAATTGTTCAAGAAGAATTTGTTGCCTTACCTGAGAATCGAACCTGGGACCTTATAAAGTCAAATCCAATACCTGCACCGCTAGACCACAGAGGCGATTAAACTCGTTTGTGACATTAGTATTTCGATAGTTTCTAGAAAAAATATAAACCTGATAGGACAAAATCATTGATCATGCTATTTATTATGTTAACTTCACTGCGTGAATCTACATAGATAAAATAGAATCTCCATTTTGCTTGATCATGGTATGACGCCTGAACGGGTGGACTAATAATTTTTCCTTTTTTTGCCGGGAATGTCAAGAAAAGGTTCTAATGAAAATTGTAAAATTGAAAGGAAACTGCGAAAAAACAATACTTTAATCTACACAAACTGTTAGTAAACAATGACAATCGATACGAAGGTTTACTTGTAACATAAGAGTAGAATAAGAATATTCCAGCAACATAAGTCACTAGAAGGCAATCGAAATCGAGATTATGGCACTAGGGAGTAGTAGAGTGTTCGTATCCTTGCACCAAAGTAAGTGAAGAGAGCCCAGTTCCTTTAATTAACGAAATGTTATCCACCACTATAACCATTGGTAGTTTGCCTAAAAGTAACGAAGCGTTGCTCATTGTTATACCAAATGTTTAGGGTTACCAATCGAAGGTCGAAAAAAAACCTGGATTTAGATTTTTTACTACTCGTATAAAATCAACCAATCGTAAGCAAAACGACTCGTTTCTTGAATTTAAGAACCGGGCCTAGATCTAGTAAAAGTGAAATCACTCGTCATGTATATGCGAATAAAGTCAGCAACTGCCTAATATTTCGTAATTAAAGTATCTAAAACTAACCTTTTGCGATTCAGTGCCCTAGTGGTATGTTTGTAATTGTTCTTAGTGAAATCGTTTGTGCTAAGTTACTGGAAATTTCTGATTCTATGACAGTGTTTCTCAAACAGGAGCTAATGGCCCCCTTGAATCAAGTATTCATGCTAGAAGATTCCTTCCTCTACCGTTTTATTACAAATTTATAACTTTCTAATGTGTTTATTTTGTAAAATATATAACAGGTTGAAGTATCTTCCAGTAAATAACAAAATAAATATTTATTAAAGAATAAGTGCAAGAGATACAAAAAAAATCACAACTTTTTCAATAATAATAATGTTTAAGAAAATTTTACTATAAGTATATTTGTTTGTCATTAAATCGTTCAAACGGATAAATTGTTTTGCAGTTTATATCAATGATAGATTATAAACTAGAGTATTATGTAAGCTATTTTTGGTTTCAAATATTAAAGTTATGGATGTTAGACCTGAAAAATAAGAGTTTTTGGAACGAAGTTCCTTATTGCGCGTTGTGAAAGGAGGCTAGACGGAAAAAAATCTTACGAAAAAGTTGTCACGACACTTTTTGCTATAGTAAGCTATTGTAATTCCCCCTGGGATTCTGCCTAGTGCAGACGTGTTTTTGATAAATTACAGTCAAATAAATCTTGTAAACAATATTAAATAGCTGTAATTAAATAGTGTTAAAAAATAGGACATCATAAGAGTTGGTGAAGTCATATAATAACTAATAACAGTGAACGTCGAAACGTGAATCGAGAGAGATCTGTTATAACTGGACGGAAAGTAATTTTGAACCAAGTCCTCGATAGCAGCTAAATTAAATTTACTGACGGAGGTCAATTCGCCCAGCGTAAAACTCTTTTATTTACTAGCTCCCTGGTACTTATTTCTGTGGTCTGATTTAAAATGCCGCGTACGCCACCGTCCACGCCAGCACGCCCAGTTGAAATTACAGATATTTTTTTTACTTTTCTTATTTTTTTCCTAATTTTTTTGCATGTTTCTCTGTCTGTCTCTCTATAATAGAGATAGAGATAACTAGAGATTGATAGAGATTACGAGAGAGAGGGGGGGAAGAGAACTTCGTTCCATCCGGGTGTCCCTTGACACCTCTCAACTTTTATATAAACAGAATGTTTTACAAATTTAAATAACGTTTGTATTTGTCATAGAATTATAAAAAAAAGAAGTTTTTTAGAATTACAAAAAAAATATCGCTTTCTTAGTAAAGTTTTAAGCAAAGTTTGAGTATCTAAGTATGCTCCTTGAAAATTAATACTTAATATGTTAAATTACATGTTATCTTAGAGAAGCTTAATGTAATTGATCTAGAGCGATTCCCATAAACAGGATGTTCGTATTTTTTTGCTTACTGTACAGTATTAGGTTTTGAAGTAATTTAATGTCGCTATTAACTAGAATTTATTACCAAAATAACGTTTGATTATTATATATATAGGAGCCAAAAATGTATAAAAAACAAGCTGAATGATATGGTTCATACCTCAGTGCGTGCTCAAATGAGTAACATTCATTTAGATTTTTTTGTTTAGAATTTATAAATCTAAACAGACGTAGGAAGAAAAGTATAACTTGATTATTTTCAGATGGAAACAAAAAGAGAAAATTTTTGATAAGCACATTTGGCATTTTGTGACTTTAACAAAATATTTACAAAAATCGCCTCATTTCTCTAGTTGTTAGTTTATTGTATTTTAGTATATAAGTGATCACGTGAGAAAAGGTAAAATTATCAGTAACTAATGTTACAAATACCTACGCTTAATACATTAATTAATCAAGAAACAGTCTAGTTCGAATATTAATTATGTATATGTAAGAGCGTCAAATGGGCTTATTCCACTAATCCCCGTTGACAATCCCCATGGGGCTTCAAAACAGTCTTGACTGTCACTTTCTATGGTGTGCGTTGTAACAGCAGAAATCTTTTAAACTAAAACCACTCTCGTATTGTCCAACACCTTTTTATTTGAATTTTCTACAATTTTCCACAAAATCACAAGATCAAGCTAGATTACGAGCCCAATATGCGCCTTGTGCGGCAGCTGTCAATCTAACTGACGGCCGCCATTGCTCGTGGCGATACCTACTACTCTATTCGAGGTTACCCGCTCATTTTCTTTTGGAAATTTTTGGATTTCGATTACAAAATCGATTAAAACTAAATCAATATTGACAATTCGTGCTATGATTAACAATAATAATTACGTAATTTACAAATAAAGCTAATCCATTATCAACGTGCCGTCATAAATATTCATCAATAAATTCATTTTTAAACTATTTATGAACAAACTTCGCTTTGTAATTTTTTTTAAAATACAGATAATAATTAATAATAACATTTATGTGCAAATATAGAGAAAGTAATAACTTGTTGTCGTAATTTTAATCACGCTGTAGCTGTTATAATATCCCTAAACTTATACCCAAAGACCGACTTTTATTAGAAGCCAAAGTATCACATAACGAACGTAATTAAACTAATTACACCGTATCGTCAGTGCCATATTTGGCGCAAAAGCCACTTGGGGCGATCATCAGGGCCTCAAAACTTTAGGAGGCCTTATTAAGGTAAAATTGGATTTATATTTGCGCAAAAAGCTATATTTTTCCTTTTTGTTTTGTTTCCAAAATTTTTACTTAATAATGTTGTTCTATTTTAAGCGAATGCGAAAAAAACCTATTTGTACATGGTTTTTGCTTTCGTTGTCTTATAATTTATTGATTTTTATGATTGTGTATGTGTTTTTGTTTTATGATTGTGCATAGACCCTTCCAACATATTGTATTATCTTTATATTCTGTCCTCATAAGTTGCCAAAATTACTACATAGATTATTATTTTATTATATAGTGACTATTTATTTTTCCATCTCTGATACTTGGTGAAACTACATTTATTATTAAAAGCCCGAAGTTAATCGATTCACTTACTCAATTTTTATTAGCTTACAAATTTTCTTCTGAAACATATACGTTTTAGCTGTACAAAACTTACTATACAATCTATTCGTACACCCACCAAATACACATGAATAGTTAATATATGTTTTTTATTTTGATTTCACCAAAAATTGTGACTACAGACACTATGATTAAGACTATTTAGATATAGCAATTTACGTATTTGTTGTTAGATTAATTTATTCTTATTACAGTATTGCCATGCGTGCTTTGAAAATATGGAGTCATGATTGGCAAAATGATTGGCTATGTAATAAAACAACAAATCATGATTCATCACTCACGATTGTAAGACACTACTGTGACCAGAAGACACCATAGATGCAGGTGCGTCGCTGTCCTGCAACAGAGGTGTTAGGTCAATTGTGTATGTCTACTGGCAACCCTACCTTCTGGTGTGGACTTATTATTGGATTATATTATTATGGATTATATAATATTATGGATTATAGCGGCAAGATTATAAAACTTGAACATTCTTTAATATTGTGGATCTTATATTTTTTAAACATGCTTAGGGCCCCAAAACTTTCATATGCTGGGGCCCAAATTCTTTTAAATTGTAACCTTCCCTGTCCTGTATATCGCATAATATAATAACGACAAAATTGAAATGGAATTTGTGCTGCTGTAATTTAAACTGCAAATTAACAGAATAAAGTTCATATTGGTTTTGCAGTAAAATTGTAATTAAGAATGGTTTATTATGCTTGATAGCAATATAAGTGCCAGAAGTTTTGAGGAAACAAATAAAACGAATATGGATATGTCTAATTTTTTGATTAATGCTTCAAGCTTTATAATACGAAAAAGAAACGTGTTCGCATTTCTTTGAGTTTTTATTTTGCATGTATTGTTTATGTCATACAATTATGAAAATTATAAAATACGGACTATTCAAACATTGGCAGTTTTTAGGCGCAGTACTGGAGCGTTTTAGTGTGTAATCAATTAGTATTATGACACTTTAGTCATAATTAGTATTGTATTTTGTGTTTTCTTTTGTATAAGTTTATTTATTGTGCGCTGTAGGTATATTCTACATTTTTTTTTATTCGTTCTCTTTATCTTAGGCTTGCTGTACGCTTTTTGTACTCGTATAATTACATATTCACTCATGTTTAATTTACATATTCACTTATGTTTTGACTTTTTTATGTACAATAAAGAATTATCGCCTCCGTAGTCTAGCGGTCCGACGTCAGACTTGGCTTCTGGATGATCCTGGGTTCGATTCCAGGGTCAGGCAACAAAAAATTAGAAAATGTACATATATTTTCAATTTTCTAATAAAATATCACATTGCTTGGGACTGGATACAGTTGGCGATAGGCTTGCGACCTATCACATTATGGAACTGAGTGTCTTCGGCTAGTCGTGCCTCTGCCTACCCTTACGGTGATACTTTACAAAAAATAAATTAATAAATATACAAACTGTTTACTAGCGACTTCGTTAGCGTTAAATATTTAAAACAAACTTTAATCCTCAAAATCAAAATCGGTGCATTGGTTCAAACGTGAAAGCGTGACAAACAAACAGACATTCGTATTTATAATTTTAAGTATTAATGGATGACTGAATAAAGCAGGCGGCTTTCTTTGGGGTAAGTAATCGTCAATAGACGATTATTGATACCATAAATGTCACTGATGTGACAATATCATCTTTTATATTTATAGAAGTTCCATACAGATTAAAATATTGGCTGTAATCATTGGTTTGCATCCACGTCCAAATTTTGACGTTTCAATCAACGTGTCCACCAAGGTCACCTTTGCGGAAGGCGTAATAGGGGCGTAATTACAACCATCTTGATGATGCTTTACTAAATGTTGCTATGTTTACAATTTTTAAACTACAGGATTTATGGCTTAAGCAAGTATTGGGCAATTTGTTGTACTACACAAAAAAAATGAAACCGGAGTATTTTAAGATTTACCCCTCCCCTCGCCCCTTTAATAATCTGGGTAAAAGAATTTTATTACGTTTCTAAGAACATAAAGATTCTGCTAGCTAAATTTCGTTACAATTGGCTTAGTAGATTTAGTGTGAATTGTTGTGATCTTTTTCAGCATTTTTAGAATTTTCTTCTATCTGTTTTTCGCCTGCAAATATTTGATTTAAATATCCCCAATGTACAATATTTACTCTTCTTTTTCATTTAACAGATTTATGGTAAGATATTTATGAAGATTTAGCTTCATACGAATCATTTATTTCCCTTAGCCTACGAAGTTACTGTCTCTAAGTATGTATATAAAAAATATGTTTAATACAAAGTTAAAATTACAGTTACAAAAATGAATACCCCTGCTGGAAATCAAACCTATTCCAAGTAGTTAAGGTGGATAAGGTTAGATGTGCAGTCACCCAACGAGCACAAAATCTGTAAAACTTTAGTTTTGCTTCTGGGAGTTTTAGCTTCCGGTAAGTCCAATTCATTCATAGAGGACTATTTTGCCTGTTTTGTCACGCCATAATACGAATACATTTTTTGGTGGGAAATTGCAAATTAAATAATTTTATTTAGATTTAAGTATGGATTTCCGCAAAGTAACGCCTTCTTCTATCAAAAGTTTACCCTTATACGGAAACTGCAGTGAAATTAAGGAAAAACTAATAAAATCACGTTAACTACCCTTTGGAAAGTTAAACGGGATACAAAGAACCCGGAACAATCGGGACAGCAATTTTTCAATCAAACTTCCGTAACGAAGTTACAAATGTAATGGAAAGACCAGCGGTCACGCGATGAAAGTTATGGGACTAATTCTTAGCATAACTTCAGAGTCGCTAGCATAAACATTTACCGACTATTCGAAAGTTACATAAACTGGAAAACGGGAATGCAAATTTCGAGGTGGTCCTTCTTATCAATACAGTACAGGAAATTTTCTTATTAATACGACGCTTTTATGAAAATTTCTAAATAGTTACATATTACAGTTATTTTTTTATACATAAACTATTTATATTTTTAAGTGTTTCGAATGATACGACTTAAAAAAATTCGAGAAAAGAGTATCCCATCAAAAAAAATCATATAAAATATTGCTAAGACATAGTCCTAGGGCGTCGGACGAACTTTCTAGAAAATATTATACATTACTAATTTAATAGTGTAATACATACATATCTTCACGCCTAGTCCTTTACGGGATGGGCAGAGAGATGATGTAGTATAGTAGATTGAAATTGTATATCTTGGTTGTGTTTTTAGGAGAGGTGGAAGGTACACCGCGGATGTAGAAAGGAAAATAGTGTGAATGGAGTTCTGGGTAAGCTATTTCAAAGCGAGTTCTAGACTCGCTTCGCATAATTCTGTGCTTATCGTAACGTTGTTGTATAGAAGCGGAAGTTGAGTATGTCAGAAAAAGCATAAAAGTAGAATAAATGCGGTCGAAATGAGAGCGCTACGAAAAACTTGTGGTGTAACGCTCACTGACTGCATTCGTAACAATGAGATCTGAGAAAGAATGGGTTTGAAAGAAACGTTTGATATAAAAATGGGAAAGATCATGCCGCTATTTTGGTCATGTTGAAATAATGGCAGATGGATGCTTGACGAAGCAAATAATAACACACAAAAAATTAAACACAAAAATGGATACCGGTACTCGGGGACACCTAGGTTGACATTTCATGATCAGATCGCTCTGGTGTTATCCGAGAGTGGTGTCAAGAGTCTCCATAGCCGGCATGTTTGTATATAATGTTTTTTACACAGTGTATTATATCCATAAAACAATCTTTTGTGTAGAATGGAGTGATAAAAATTAGTTTATTTTGATGTTTTTTGTTTTGGTGTATTTTTGTTTTTATTTTTTATTTTATCATCATTTTATCGTATTTTAAGTGAGAATACCTTACAGATGAGTTTTATTTTAAAAAAGTGATTGATATTTGTTTTGCAAGGTATATTATTGAACTTTTTTGAGTGGGTATGATTACCGTTACTTAATTTTAGTGTAACAACATATTTAATAATATAATCTAATACAAGCTGATTTCACAGAATACACTCAAAACCAAGTTTAGTAAAACCAGTTCAATTGTCAGTTGTGATTTCGTTCATAAGCTCCTGTACTTAAAATTAAAATTGTCAAAATTCTTGTATCCTGAAGGTCTACTTTCCATATAAAACAGTTTAATAATAAAATATGTACAATTGTTTGCAATAACCAACATTTCTTTGACAATAAAATTGACATGACTGACACTCTTGGCAATTGTCTTAACGCGTGTTTACATTGATCATGTTTAAATTCGACAGTGAATTTAGCCTAAGTCCCATAATATGATAGATGGCATTAAGGCTAACAACACGCTATCGCCAATCGGGCACATATTCAATCCCGGGCAACTTTAATAAGAACATTTAAACTAAACGTTTTCTATTTTATTCGTCGCCCGACCCGAGGATCGAACCCGCGATCTGAAGCTAAATCCAGTCAAGAAGACTGACTCCGGACTGCTAGACCACTGAGGCTTTAAAATATACTTACTATATTATAAATGCAAAATTCTGTCTGTCTGTTACACTTATATGACTAAGCCGTTGGGCTGATTTTCATAGAATTTTAATTAAGATAAATATTTCTATGAATTTTAAAGAAAGAAAAAATTTCGCCCCAGACAGGATTTGAACCGGTAACCTTTCGTCTCAAGCCGACGAATGCTCTAACCAATTGAACTACTGAGGATTCAAGTCCCGTGGCGAAATTTTTTATTCCTTTCTAACCCGTTAACGCGGGTAGTTATGTCCTATAGATACACAATTCTGAGTACCCACCAAATGACTTCATCATTACAGATGAAATTCACATTTTAGACTTAGAGAAAAAACTATAACGATGCCCCAAAGTTTCTATGAAAACCAAGTTGAAGTTAACCAAAGTTGCCGTCAAAGTAACACTAAATAATCGTGGTTGTGCCTCTGTCTAGCACTTCAAGTAAATGGGATTAAAGGTATTAGTTTCTATAAACTATACATTTCAATTTTTTTTTATTTGTACCAAAAAAAATTACGCTGTTATCTCTAAGGTATTTTTTTCTTTTAATCATTAAAAATTGATCAATAATTCGCTTATTTATGTTACTAATTAAAAAAAGTTAATTGGTGTTGTGTTGTTGTAATCGCCTGTTGGTCCGAGCTCCTTTGCAGAATAGACCATCTGCCTTCCTGC
>NJDC01004037.1:149170-169451 GCA_002245475.1 Calephelis virginiensis
TCGTGTTCCAAATTTCAGACAAATCCGTTCAGCCATTCGGTCGTGAAAGAGTAACAAACATCCATACATCCATACATACAAACTTTCGCATTTATAATATTAATAGGACTTACTTGCTTCTATCAAGTGGTTAGAAAAATAGATTTAAAGGTTAATCCGTAATTACAGATATTGGTATTTGGACAAAACTGTAGTACATTTATGTAATACGAGCAACCTTAAGATTTAGATAGCATGTCGTATGGAGAAATAAAATTAACGTACAGACAGGATAAATATAGCAAGAATTATATTTTGATCCAGGATCTTAGGCCACAAACCCTCCTGTAAGGAAAACTACAATAGCAAGCACTGACGTTATGGTATCTTATTTATTGTGATGACAATAAACACACTAGACACAGCTGAACAGCACTCTACCGCCTAGTTAAAACTGTCGGTTCTTTTTTTTATGACATTGGAAGGCAAACAAGCGGACGGATTTCCTGATGTTAAGAAATTCACGCCGTCTAGAGACACCAAAGGTGGTAATGGTGCGTTGCCAACCTGAGGTCAGGCTGTAAGGCCTCGAGCAAAAGTAAGTTTAACGGCTACCTTACCCTCCGAACCGGAACACGTCATGACGTTATGGTGGCAGGAATATGTAAGGCGGTGGTACCAATCCGAGCGAGTCGCTGCTAAACTCTACCACCTAGTCAGATATCAAGGTGCTAGTGACGGTGAGCCTATGCTCGCCTTTTACGAGCTGCCTGGCAAGGAAGGCAGATGGTCTATTCTACAAATTATGGTCTATTGGGGTCATCACATCCCGATAATACAATTTATTTCCAAAAAGTCTAATACATCAACGATAGAACATAAAAGAAATGCTTAAAACAATAAAAGCAAAACGAAAAGGACAGTGCTTCTAAAAATTCGGACAAAAACACAAAACTCCATTAAAATACCTAACACCATAACGCTACACGACAGCTTCAGGCAAACTCGTATACCTACAGGTTGTCCGTAAAATTTATTTCCCAACCACCCAGGTTTTGTGCGAAGTTATATTTATTTAACACGCGGTCCGGCAAATGGGTCTCTCATGAAAAGGCTTACGATGTATCACAAAAGCTAGCTTTACATTTTGATAAATGTCTAGTTCCATTGTTCCGGGGAAATTACTTGGATTTTAGTTTAAATAACAGTTTCAATTTATACAATGTACTTACTACTACCCTTTAGCGATATCATGAATAAATAAAGCGATAAAACGAATAAATTACCTTATTTAGCGATAACAAGAATTTTTTTTATGTGAGGGGTTAGCGAACAATTTATACAAAATAAAATACAAAATATATATTTAAGAAAAAATACACATGTCACGTATATGATTACTAATACAAACAAATATAAATATCTTTATTCAACTATTTTACATGGTATCATACAGTAACTGTTCGGTAACAACTGCAATAGTCGAAGGACTGTGACGCAGCTACTAACGCCCACCTCCGTATAAAACAATTACATAATCAACTTTATTTCGTGAATAATACAGTTAATAAAATAAAAAAAAACATAAAAATACTGTTGCAAAACATTTAAACTAAAGATTTTATGAAATAAGGTATAAAACATTACTGATTCCCAGTAGCCAAAAGATTCTCCACATCATCATAATCCAGGTTTTGTAACCAGCAGCTGAGTTTTAACTTACATTGCTTAGAGGACATGGGATAGATATTAAGAATTTTATTAATTTTATTGTAAAGTAATGGACTCAAATAAAAGAAATGCCTACCCGTCATCTTAAAAAATGATCTCTCAAGATTACAGACAATCACAACGCCGTTTGCCCTTAAATAAGTTAGCCTGATATGGAACCATCGAGTGTTTGCGAATTATTGTATTAAGAATAAATGTTTTCCTCTCAGAAAGTATTTTGCATAGTTCATATAACTTAGTAGTGGGATAGATTATTGGTTTAAACGTCATAACTTTCAATATAGCCCTTTGAGCCTTTTCTAAATGCAAAATGCGAGTTTTTGGGGCAGAACCCCATATAGTACTGCAGTAACTTAGTAAAGAGTGTGCCAGGGCATAATACACTGTTCTTAATGTTTCAAAGTCAGCAGTTCACCTCAGTTTCCAAAAAACAAAAATTAATTTTCTAATCCGGCCTACCATCATATTCATATGACAGGTTGTTATCTATCAAAACACCCAGATACTTAACTGATGTGGTTCGTTTAATAGCGATGCAGTTGCATTTCTTAAAGAACTACCGCACTGGTGAGCCAAAAGGGTAAAGGATGCATAAGGTTGGAAAGCCACACCTAGACTAAACGTTATAAATTGAGTTTTACTTAAATTCAGACTTAAGAGGTTAATATTAAGCCAATTTATGACATCCGCCAGTGCTAACTCCGCATTATCACGAGCTTCCTGCCAGGATCCGCCATGAACTATCAACGCAGTATCATCAGCATACGAAACAATTTTACAGTTTTCAAAAGAAAGTAAACACAGCTCATTTATATATATTAGACTAGGGTAGGACCTAGAACACTACCCTGTGGAACGCCGTAAGAGATGGGCTCTTCATCACTTGAGATATCATCAATGACAACATATTAGGAAAGGTCCCGGAGATACTCTTCAAATATTTTTAATGCTACACCACGTATTCCACAGCGTGACAGTTTGTTAAGTAGGATGGGAATAGAGACAATGTCAAATGCTTTAGAAAGATCTAGAAAAATACATAGAGATTTAAGTCTAGAATTTATGTTTTTTGATATTGCTGTAGCCAATTCCAAGACTGCGTCTTCGGTTGATTTATTTTGTCTAAATCCATATTGATTAGTCGCAAGAATATTTCTAGAATTAAGATAATTAATGAGACGTTTATTAAGGATTTATCTCAAAAAATCTAGATAAAGTACTTAATACAGAGATTAGTCTATAGTCATTAACATCCTGTCGTAGAAGATTGATATTTATATCACCAATTAAGGCGATAGTCTTGACTGAACGTAGCAAAAATTGAAGGGCATCTGAACTGTTGAAAAAATTTAAAGTATTAGAATAGGATGGTGACCGATAAATAGCTAAGTTAAGCTTAATACTAAACAATTTGCATCAAGAACACAAGATTGCTCAATGACAACAGACATATTCTGTCTAGTATAGACTACCACTCCGTCATTTTGATTACTGTGACTGGAAGTGAAATGATCATAGCCAGGAATAGAAGGTACAAACGGACATTTACTAAGCCAACATTGGGACAGTATAATAACATCAAATAACAACTTTATCCTAGACAATAATAACAATAAATTATCGAAATTTGTATTACTTCCAATGCTACGTATGTTTACATGGAACATTTTTAAGTAGTTTTGTGATTTAGGTAAGTGATAAATACAGTTTTCAGGGGAACAAATAAAGGATTATGAAACTGACAAACCATCTAATTCATTATTAATTTGTAAATTGTTATCCATTATTAAATTCAAGAAAATCAACAAATATTCTAAAAAGTAAATTGATGACGTATAAACGACGCGGATATGACGTTAATGCAATTAAACAACTAGTATTAAGGATTTTCAAAGTTGGACGGAAACAATCTAAGTTATTGTTTAAAAACCTATGGCATTAGGAACATAATGAGCAAGCATTTTCGCGGACATAAGGAGTATGCATGTGACTGCGAGTGTATATTGTAAAAATTTTATGAGTGTGAGTGTGATTGGTAATGTACATATGAATAAACGTGAAACTAATACGGACACAAAATTTTAAATTAAAATAATATAAATAATTTAGACTAACCAATGCATCAGAATAAATAGACACTTCACAACTTTTTAGGTAAGTTATTATGTTCATTTTCGTCTTTAATAAGGTGATGAGGTGCACCATCTTTTTCACGCACAAAGATTTTACCACCAGTAGTCCAACAATATTTGTACCCGTTGCTGCTCGCAAAAACACGCGACAGATAGTGAAGTTTCTTCATTTGAGGAGTGAGATTTTCAGCGATGAAAATTGGTTTCACTGGTCCACTGAGTTTCAGGTATTCTGTGCTTAACTTACCACTCCCTTTTTTAATTTTTTTGTAATTAGATAATACCTTTTCTTTAGTAGTAACGCTTGTTAGATCCACTATTATTGTTTTGCTTTCCAAATTTCTGGTACTAACTCTAAATACATCCCCGATGTCCTGAGGCTGTAAGAATAGGATTTTCTTAATACAGAAGAGATGTGGCATATTTAAAAGGCTTAAAAGTCATTACTTTAAGTACACAACGCTGTGCCCTCTCTACAGAAATCATTACATTTTTATATGTTCCTTCCCAAGCTTCTATAGCATACAAAATCATGGAATTACACAATGGGAAGTAAGTGTCTAGCATTAATTTAGTACTGCATATATGTCCAAGAGCTTTAAATATATATACCAGCCTTCTTACACGTGCTGCTAGTAAGCTGACATGTTCTTTCCAATTTAAATGACGATCAATGATAACACCTAGGTATCGTAAACTCTTGGTTTGTGTTATATATTCGCAGTAGTTATATTTTGGTTCTACCCCCTCACATTGATTATGTACTTTGATGTTAACTACATTGGCTTTTGGTTGCGAGTTCGCTCGTATGCTAAAATTCATACATTTAGTTTTTGCTGAGTTTAAGGTAAGTAAATTTTTATTAAACCAATTTTTTATTATGTGAAAGCCATAATTCGCGTATTTGTTAGTCTCTTCCCAAATTCACCCAAGAACAAACACATGGGTCGTCTTCTGGTAAGAAACAGATGTTACAAGAGCATCACTGTCCTGTGACTGGAATAATATGCCCATTATGTAAGTCTACTGGCTACCCTACTCTCAGGATCAGAACACGACAGGGTCATTATGGTGGTAGGAATAGGTGAGGCGGTGGATCTTCATCCGGGCAACAAATAACCTTTTTTAGCAATAACAGATATAAATAACCTTTTTAACGATAAAAGTAATAAATAACCTTTTTAGTGATATCAGGAGTGAATAACCTTTTAGCCATAGCAGAAATAAATTTCATTTTTTTGTTCACACGTCTGAATCATTTAAATCAACTGTTGTCGTTCTAGGTGTATAGTGGCTGAGGGTCAAGAGTTAAGGAGCACCTTGTCGTCAAAGTTGATTGGTTGGTATTAATGCTTTTCTATTCCTAGCGACACCATGAGAGTGTTCGCTATTATTGCTTTCCGTGCTGGATAGTAGGATAGGCGGTAGAATTCTACACGTCGTCAAAGGTATCGGCCACATCAACAAAATCTGAGTCGTCAAGTAATCGGCTAACAAACATATTTAAAAATAAAAATTAAACACTCGTATTGATAACCTTCTCTTTTTGGAGTCGGTTAAAAATTATGCAATAGTCAATAACATCAAAATTTTCTTAAACTCTGTACCTATTTTAATAAAAATAAACACATTTTATAGTAGGAAATGAAAACAAAAGTAAAATGCCGACTTTATACATAAGTTAAAAATTAGAGTGCTTGCTATTTAGCTCTGCGCGTGGAAAAATATTTAACCATCATGAGATTTGTCAAATGTTACCAAATACTGTACAGCTATTGCTGTAAGTGCAAGACATTTTTAAAGAACACGGTCCGTGTTATCGTGTAATTTTTCAAAGTACTTTGCACTGAAATTGCATTTCTTAAACAAATATAAAACACCAGTTATTAGTAATGTACACGCGAAGTGTAACGCAATAAGTACAGTCCATCGGTAATACTATTATTGTTAATTTCGTTAAAAAAATACTAAACGCGCTAAACTAATACTAAACTTAATCGCGTTTAAATTCGACGATGATATCCAGCCTCTTATTACACTATACGATATAAGGCAATCAAGCTAGGAAACACTATCGAATTATTCTACCTTGCTTACTCTCATTACACTATGCACTATTCGGTCGAATCTAGTTAAACTGGACTGTCCTTAATATCGCATAGCGTAATAGGCTTTATTAACTCATGTAGCCAACTTTAACTGCTAGATCACAGATAATTGAGGTATAAAAAAGTATCCTCATACCCATATTCCTGAAAAGATAGGCAGAGGTACAACCAGGACACACACGACTAGCCAAAGACACTGAGTCTATGTGGGAAAAAATAGGTGGTAAGCCTATCGCCAACCGCGTACATATCCAGTCCAGGGCAACGTTATTTTTATTAGAAACTTGAAAATACATTTTCTAATAAGCTTGCGCCATAAGATGGCATAGTTTGAAAGAGTTCAAATTACTAAGATATCCCGTAGGAAGTAATTTAAACTTTCAAAATTTAAAAGGTACAACATTTTGAAAATATGCCAATTTAAGAACTGGGCTTTCTTAGGCGTAAGTCAGTCAGGCAATGCGACCTAGGGATTGTCAAGAATTGAGGTAAAAAAAGGAGTAAATACTAAATATAAAATAGTATAATCTCAGTGTATATTATATATTAAGAAAATTATACCATTGTATAGACTCTTAGAATTTTCATTACCATCTGTATGAAAAGTGAAAACGTTAGCGTGATTTAGCAATTTTCCCGCCATTACGGCGAACACAAAGGGCAAACATAAATAAATGTAGGGGGAAGAGCATGTCATGATGAATGGTTTTAAAATGACAATGCGGAACTTTGTATTAAGATGCATTATTTGGTAGTAATTGTTCTGTGATTGGGATCTCATAGGGGAAAGGTATTTAAGAATCTAGCTTCCTATAATCAACGTACCGTAAACCGTCAGTATAACCATTGGTAGTTTGCCTAAAAGTAACGTATTTTAAGTAAAGAATCGAAAACGAACGACTGTAGTTATATTTTCTACTAATTGTGCAAAATACAATCAACGACTCGATAAAACGACTCGTTTCTTTAATATAGGAACCAGGCCTTAATCTGCCTCTTTCACTTACCTTTACTTGAACATCAACAAGAACGTTAGACTTGCACACGAAGCCTTATGCCCCAGTAACAGGAGATGAAGCACCTATGACACGTATGATATCTATATGCCACGGTTATCTCATATCATTACAGAACTGTAAGTTGTTTGCCGTCTAATCCCTTAAAAAAGTATCGTCACGCTCATGTCCCCGAAGAAGGAAGCAGAGTCACAAACAGGGTAACCACGACTTGCCATAGACACTAGCCCCACATTGTGGTAGATGGCAAGCCTGTCGCCAACCGGGTACATCCCATCCCGAGCAACGTTATTTTTATTAGAAAAATGAAAATACACATTCACAATTTTTTTGTTGCTCGACCCGGGACCTTAAGAAGAAAAACAATGTTTAAAAAATTAAGTATCTTCACGCCCGTATTCCTGAAAAAGGCAAAGGTATTATTGGACCACTCACTTAGGTACTTAGTCTACAATGTGATAGGTGGAAAACATATCGCAAAACCTGGCCTTTGTTCAATCCCTGGCAAGAAAACGAGCCCTCCAGTCGAGTTTCAGTTCGTTCGATTAGTTTTTAAAAGAAAAAAAAATGTCATTTTCAAAGTTTTCTTATTTTCACTTTAAAACCCCCCATGATCTTTGACAAATATAAAATCATCAATTGATTGATTGTATTTAATAAATGTATGTCAAAATTAGTCGAATCGGTTAGTCGTTCAAAAGTAATGTTCATATATGCAGACAAACACTCATTTATTTACATAAACATATAACATAAAAAACCCGATTCCATCCCGGATTTAAACTCGGTGCCTGATGTAATCAACGCCTATACCGGACAACTAGACCGCAAGGGCGAACTTATACCTGCACTTCAATTTTTGTAATGGCGGAAAGTAATGGCTCATTACGTGGGTTTCCCAGTGGTGATCCAGGCTTCTTTGAAGAATATGCCAGTGGCCTTCCTGCCAGGCAGCTCGTAAAAAGCGAGCATAGGCTTACTGTCAGTAACACCATGACATCTGACTAGGTAGTAGAGTTGCGCAGCGACTCGTCCGGATTGGTACCACTGCCTTAACTATTCCTGCCACCATAACTTTATGACGTGTTCCGGCTCGGAGGGTAAGGTAGCCGGCAAACTTACTTTTGCTCGAGGCCTAACATCCCTGCTTCCCTGCAGCGACTTGTCCGGATTGGTACCACCGCCTTACCTATTCCTACCGCCATAACATCACCGTTGACGTGTTCCGGTTCGGAGGATAAGGTAGCCGGTAAAGGCGGTCAGGAAATGCGTCTGCCTGTTTGCCTTCCATTATCACAAAAAAACAAGTCATTTAAGTAAAGCCGACAGGCGTTCGAAACAAATGACGACTCACAAAATGCTTGATAGATATTGTGGAATACGAAATGTGAGAAATAGACTAAACTATTACGGATGCAGAAAACCGTAAAAAGTGGAGAAGTATGAATAAAAAAATTCAACTTTGACAACAGTCACTGTCGTCAATCTGAGGAATAATCGGGATTAACGATAGGATAGTGATGATTATCAGGATAATGAACTTAATGACTACCTAACTAATGCTTAGATTATTTGATTACGAACCGTCAAATAAGGAAAAAGATAAAACCTCAACTAAAAGAGAGCAGTGAAATGTCAAACTTAGTTTCACATCATCAGAATAGGTACATTTTAAAGCTATACTAAAACTAAAAGTTTAACTAAAAGAAGTCAGATTCTAAAACTGGTTAAAGTATAACATACAATAACACGCAATAACTCCACTCAAAACCTACATGATTTGTAGCTATCATTCTTCAGATTTTAAACAAAAAAAATCACATGGTCTGTCCAAAAGTTATAATGCCACAAACAAACTCACACGTGTACAGAGACGTCAAACTTATAACACACCTCATTTTCCATTGGAGCTTCAGGTTAACGTAAAAGACAAAACTTCAAATGATCCCGAGCAATCACTTGCCAACCCTAGTTTCAACATAAAATAGAAATGATAATAAAACAATTCAATAACTCCTAAAATGTTTGACTAAACAATGTCAGTAAATGGGATCTGTGAAACTAAAACAAGAGAGGAGATGAAACCTCAACTAAAAACAGACAATAATATACCAACCCTAGTTTCAACACAGCATCAATATTAAGCTAAAATAACTCAATAGCTTCTGAGAGGTTTGATTATACAGCCAGATAGACCAGTGAAACTAAAATACGGGAAGAGATAAAAGCCCAACTCAAAGCAAACTGTCGCATGCCAACCCTGATTTCAACACAGCTTCAAACCAGATGCAATCTAAAACAACACAATAATTCCTGTGAGGTTTGAAGTAGTTCGCACCGGACCAGCGAAGGGCTTTTCGCGATATCCCCAGAATCACAGCCGTTTAACACTCTCATTGTGAACCAGTAACAAAGACCTCGACTACACAAAAGACTACCTTACATATAGATTCTGGAAACGATATCATAGAAAGCAGCACACTGATAAATTCATATTATAATGCTAGATACGATATCATAAAAGCCGAAAAATGATATAATCCTAAGATTCTGAAAACATTATAAAAAAATCGAAAATCTAGGAATGAATAAGTTTTCACAAATTTTTCATTGTATCTGACGAGATGCACAAAAGTTGTATTTTTAGAAATTTTTAACGTTGTTAGGATTGAGAATGTTTAGAACCCAAGTCAAAATAATTTAGTTTCAGATAGCCCAAATTCTTTCAAAAATTGATGATGTAGGATAATTAGCAAATTAAACATTAATTAAATTAAAATTAATTACGATAATAGCCTATGAAGCTAAACTAAGCTTATGTCTCAGTTTTGGTATGCATATAATTAATTGTATATTTGAATGTATTCAGTTCTACGATCAATGTTTTCACGATTCACGTTTGATCAAGATCCACGATGCTTTAAAAGCCGCAAGAGATCAGAGTAGCTGGAAAGCCAACATTTGGTAGAAAGTGATTAATGGAGGAGACCCGACCTTTAGCATTGAGCAGAACTAACGGAGAAGGATGTTTTATGTATTTTCTGCCTTCCAAGCGAAAAATGACAACTTTCCTTACTCAAGTTTCCTCAAGTTGCCACTTACCAGCTATGTTGGGCAGAAAACAACTCGGACAATTAAATAAGAAATGTTATTGATTTCGGAATGTAACATTACAATCACTTTCTAAATTTAAAAGATAGAAAGTAATAGTAATTCCCCGTGTTGGTCCGGTCTCCTTTGCAAAATAGACCAACTGCCTTCCTTGCCAGGCAGCTCGTAAAAGTCGAGCATAGGCTTACCGTCACTAACACCGTGACATCTGACTAGGTGGTAGAGTTTCGCAGCGACTCACCCGGATTGGTACCACCGCTTTACCTATTCCTGCCGCCATAACGTCATGACGTGTTCCGGTTCGGAGGGTAAGGTAGCCGGTAAACTAACTTTTGCTCGCCCACTTTTGTTCGGGATTAACATCCCTCAGGTTGACAACGCACCATTACCACCTTTGGTGTCTCTAGGCGGCGCGAATTTCTTACCATCAGGAAATACGTCTGCTTGTTTGCCTTCCTATATCATAAGAAAATGAAAGACGAACACGCAGAACATAATTAAAAATGGTTGCGCTATCTAGGATAAATATACTAATGTTCCCCATTTGGTCACAACAAAAGATTTCCACATTATACCGCAACTTGAGAGGTTCTTATCCGGAAGATGCCACTTGTATGTTAAATACCCCATTGTAGACACGGACAAAACAGAGGTGTTGGAAATAATCAACGAGATATGAAGGCATTCAGCCTCTCTTTAGGCTTTATTCTGGATTTCACAGGTAGCTTGAAAAATATTATTAAATTTTTAGAAATTAAGGTTACTTGATTTTTTATGTGATTCGGTCTTAGCCTGGACTACATGAGGTCTCGGGTTGGGCAACCCAAAAATGCTTTATCAATTTTCTAATTAGATCATCGTTGCCAAAAATTTGATAAGCATCCGACTGAAGGTAGATTTATCACCAATCATATCAGATACTAAGTAAGCTATTATTTAATTAGCCAATGTATACAGTCTTACAATAAACTGTAAAATAACTGAAAAATCCTCAAATTGATAAACTTAAGAAATGTGTTAAATGTAAATTGTATGAAAAAGGTTATTATACCATTTCTGAGTATTTAGCAGATAAGAATATTTAGCTCTGGCATATTCATACAGATTTTTAATCTGTGCATTATGTATCGAGTAATTGCGTAAAAAATATATTAAAAAAACCAAATTGACTACCTTTTTTCCAGAGTTGAATGTTGCTGAGATGAGTTCTAAAACATATCCAAACTTGGTTCCTATATTTGGAATATGATAAGACAGCGTCCAAGCACACGGCTCCTCTGATGGTATGACATAACCGTGGTCTAAAGACACCATAGATGTTATAGGTGCGTCGTTGTTTTGTAGCCGAGTGGTTATGCCTGTTGTGCAAGTCAACCGGCTATGCTACTCTCTGGATGATGGCAAGCACCAGGAATAGTCTAGGCGTTGGCTCCGTACTAGGAACAAGTTGCAATAAGGTACTCCACCGCCACTGGTCCTGTTGGTAATGACCCATTTATCTTTTGCTCGCCTCGTCCAGGCTGCCGGGTATGAAGGGCCATTTCTACACAGACACGAAGACGAACGCAATAAACGTCCCTTTTTTTTGTTCCTTTTTCACGGAAAGTCAAGGAAAATTGTCCAACCTACGTACATAAATTGACTACATACACATTTGTGCTCCGAAACATGTAGCTTTAATACACAACTTTGTATTAGAAGCAAAACCATTGGGTAGTTTCGCGAAGTTAAAAATAATAATAATTAAAACTATACAAGTGTTTTATGGACATCGAAAAGTGAGTCTTTGTGGAAAATAAAGTAGATGTCATCTCCAAAATATCCAGCATTGATTAATTCATGATTCATGGTCTTAGGGAAGCTGATATAAATTTGAGATCGAATTTTGCAAACAGCAAAGTGGCGAACTGATATTAAGTGATTACCGCGCACACTGACATCCACATCACCAAGTTTATTGCCGATATTCCAGAAGCGATTACATTTCTTAAAGGTTAGAAAGTCGTAGCCGTTCGAAATATCAAAATATAACTTATGTCATGTCGACACACAAATATCAATTGTACTTTTCTCAATATTTTCTTTTTTACATTTTTTTTGCTTTTTCAATTTTTTGGCTAAATCAGCATCACCAATCATCAGAATTAAAATATGTTAATGCCCGTATCCAGAAGAGATAGGTAGGATAGATAGGAGACACAACCAAGGCGGCTATGACAAGCGAAAGGCGCTAAGTTTCACATATGATAGGCGGCTTTATAGCCAACCGGACATACATCCAATCCCGGGAAACGTTACTTAATAATAACTTATAATTGAGAAAAGTTGTTTTTCTACATTTTCAACATATTTTTGTTGTCCAACTAAGCGATCGAACTCAGGATGCATGATGTCATGAAGTCAAATCGAACTCTGAAACGCTAGACCAAAGAAGCAATAGAGAGTTAAAGAAAAAATACAAATATTGCGGGAAGAAAAATGATATGAATAAATTGTCTCTAAAATGGAATTCCACTAAGCGCTGACGATAAGAAGAATAGAAACTATCTGTCATTCCTATTCAGGATATAGATTTAGTCCATAAACCCCAGAAGCAATAGCATAAATTGTTGAATAGCTAGCTATACTTTGTATCAGACTATTTTATCCGACAATATGTGCATGTAATTAGCGCAAACCGCATTAGACTTATCCGATAATACGTCACTGGGACGTGCTTATTCCTCAAAGGAATATTATCTGATGTTATCTTATTTGCTGCATACAAACATTGTTCTATTATCCATTTACAATATGATATTAAATTTGTCTAAATAACATAGCTAAATGTACTCGTATTTACAATGCAAGGTTTTTTATTGCATTGTCATTTGTTACAACGTCTACATTACAATTTGTTAGCCCGTGTTGGTCCGGCTCTTTTGCAGAATAGACCATCTGCCCTTCCTGCCAGGCACCTCGTAAAGGCTAGCATAGGCTTACCGTCACTAACACCATAACATCCTACTAGGTGGTAAAGTTTTGCAGCGACTCGCCCGGATTGGTACCACCACCTTATTTATTCCTGCCGCCATATCGTCCAGTGCTTGCCGTCGAAGTGTTCCGGTATGGAGGATAAGGTAGCCGGTCATCTTACTTTTGCTCTAGGCCTAACATCCCGGTCTCATGTTGGCAATGCACCATTACCACCTTTGGTGTCTCTACGCGGCGTGAATTTCTTACCATTGCTCGCGTGGCAGTTAATATGTTTACTGGACTGAAGTTGAATAAAAATTATATGAATTATGAATTCCTATTTTTAAGCGTATTTATTTATTTTAATCACTAGTCTAATAATAAGGACTGCTATACAAACTTTCAACCCCTATTTCACCCCCTTAGGGGCAGAATTTCAAGAAACGCTTAATAAGTTATCTACTAATATTTATTATGTAACCCAAAAATAATGTTTCATGATTCTATCGTAAAAATTGACGGTTTTCCATACAAACTTTTAACCCCTATTTTACCCCCATAGGGATAAATTTTCTGAAATTCCGGCATTAGTGGGACACCCACCCAAAAAAACAACTCTACTCACCAAATTACATGGCTGTAACATGAACAGTTTTTGCTCGGCGATGATAAGAGTCAGAACATGTTTATTTTATAACTACATACATACATACATATCTTCACGCCAAGTACCTTACGGGGTAGGCAGAGAGTATATATAACTACAGATAACAAAAATATGTTATTTCTCTCTCACTATGCTGATTTACGGAAAATGGGTTAAAATGTACGCTTTAAGTGTAGAATTACTAGTTTTCCCACATTACATTTTGTTCCAGTAAGTGTTCTGTGATACTTGAATAAACAAGATAAACTAATCATTGACGACCCACTTTTAATCCTCGACTGAAAAAGAGGGGTGTTATAAATTTAACATGTTAATCTGAGTGTGTGTCTGTCTGTGGCATTACAGCTCCTGAACATATGGATGGATTGCCATGCATTTTTATTTTAAATTTTAAAAGATCTGAAAATTGTTTAGCTATGACTTATTGATAAATTTTGTCAATGCATACATACATACATATCTTCACGCCAAGTCCCTTACGGGTTAGGTAGAGAGTATCGAGTGCCAGACTTCACTGACAAACCTGTCTTGCTTCCTTCACATTCATAACCCTTTTCATACAAACACGCCGGTTTCGGAGACTCTTGACACCACCCTCGAATAACATCCGATTGATCTGATCGTGAAATGTCAGCCTTGGTCTCTCCGGGTACCTACATCCATCCACATTCGCATTGTATATCTGCTTTGACAATCTTTCATCTGTCATTCTTTCCACATTACAGAACCAGCGGAGCATGCCCTTTCGCATTTTAACACCAACACTTTCTTTCAATCCCACTCTTTCTCGGATCTCACTGTTACGAATGCGGTCAGCGAGCGTTACACCACAGATTTTCCGTAGTGCTCTCATTTCGACTGCATTTATCAAACTTTCATGATCTTTCTGACATACCCAACTCTCGCTTCCATACAATAACGTTGGAATAAGCACAGAATTATGCAAAGCGAGTCTAGCTTTTTGACTCAAAACCTCGCTTTGATAAGAGTAATGTAGCATTCCAAAGCGAGGTTTTGAGTCAAAAAGCTAGACTCGCTCACCCACCAACGCTCTATTCACATTATTCCCTGCACTCACTCTCCTCTCTACACCCGCGGTGTACCCTCCATCCCTGCTAAAAGCACTACCAAGATATACAATTTTAATCACTTGTTCCAGAACTACATCGTCAACCAAAACTCTTAATCCGTTGTGGCTACGTCTCTTTTGTCAATGGTTAATCAAATTTTTAATTTAATGATTATAATTGTTTTTTCTAAAATATTGATGGATGATGATGGATGGATGTAGGTACTCGTGGAGACCAAGGTTGACATTCTACGATCAGATCCCTCGGATATTATCCGAGGGTGGTATCAAGAGTCTCCGAAACTGGCGTGATTGTATAAAAAGGGGAATGAATGTGAAGGAAGCTAGACAGGTTTGTCAGGATCGTGAGCTCTGATACTAGGTACTCTCACCTACCCTATAACGGACTTAGCGTGAAGATATGTATGTATGTGTATGTACTAACAAATCAATTCCCAAAACAAATTTCACTGACGACAGCCATCGCTGATGACAAAATGTCATTACGGATCTCTCTTTTTATGATTCCTTTTTTTTTAATATAAAACCCGTCAATAGATTTGAGATGTTGCTAGTGATAATACGTTTCCCAAAACAATTTCAGCCTCTTTACCACAACGAACAGTAATTAAATACTCTTAATGAAAGATCCAAGTAATTACTAACCAGCATTAGTTATTCATGAAGGTGCTCTCTTGTGTTATAAATAACGGATTTGAAGGTATAGGTAAGGAATTGTATTTTATGTATCTTCATTATGAAAAGGAGATAATGGTGATTAAACATCAATTATTCATTGAAATGTTAGTTTAGTTTGAATTAAGTTTACTACATACATACATACATACATACATACATACATACATACATACATACATACATACATACATACATACATATCTTCACGCAAAGTCCCTTATGGGGTAGGCAGAGAGTATCGAGTGCCAGACCTCACGATCCTGACAGTTTTGTGTGTTGTGACCTGACCTATCTTGAGTTTACTAAAAACTTTAATTGGCCATTTCACATTCATATAACTTTAAATGCGAAAGCCTTTCATCGCTGTCTGGTACGCTTTCTTAGCTAAACCGCTGGTCCCATTTTGATAAAATTTAATACGTATTTTATATGTGTTAGGTAACGATTTCCATTCAAACTTTCATTCTCCATCAGTCTTTCGGGGGTTGATTTTGGGAAAAAAAAGATGGCTTTGAATTGGGATCTCTTAATTTAAGGTCTTTAAATATCAGATTCACGTTTCGTCGTACTTGCCACTTTAACCACAAATTTCTTGCAAGTTCAAACTTCCACATCTTTTTTACGTAAATACTAAACCTTAACTTCGTTTGTGTAAAAGGACCTATTTCAAAAATCTACCTCCAAAAGAAATATTTGAATGAAAACTATAACTATTTTTCGCTGACGATGTTGCAGACAAACGGCTTGTGATGTATGTGAAGGTAGCTTGGGAGAGTTTTGCCGCTATCCAGAGAAAAGATGGTCGAAATTTTTTAACAATTATTAAAATTCGTGTTTATATTGAGAAAAATTAGTCAATGTTGGTGGCATTCAGTACAAATTTGTTCAGTGAAAGTGTACAAGTGAACCATGAAGAAATAAGCGTATTGTGTATTTCCTTGTTGCCGCCGAATCTCACTACATGAGCTTGAGTAAGGAGCTACTACTTTACCTATGACCCTGACATGACTTATTGACGACTTATGACTGATTATAATTGAATCCCGGTTTTTGTAAATTTTATGCTAATTTCTACTTGACTAATGCTAACGTGAATACCAAAACCTTAAGAAAAAAAAGGTGGCTTGGTCAGACGCATTACAGCGTAGTCCACCTAGTTAAACAGAGGTTACTAAAAATCAAATTTTTTGAACTTTGAAACTTTGAACTATAAAACCGTTGTATTAGAAAACTAGCAGTTTCATTCAGCTTCGCCTGCGTAACTTTGCTTCTACTGCACCGATTTTGATGAAACTAAGCCTATGTCACACAGAGTAATGTAGCATTCTAAAGGTGAAATAATTTTTGAAATCGGTCCCGTAGTTTCAGAATATACATTCCGGTGTTTACAAATGTGCTGCAAATGAGCAAATGTCCTTGAACTCCTGGAAAATAAACTATAGCTAGTAACCATCTCGATCAATTCAGCTTTGAAATAAAAAACCGCATCGAAATCCGTTAATCCACTGATGAGCTACGATGATAGAGACAGACACACAAAGACACAAGCTTATAACACCCCCTCGTTTTTCGTCAGGGTTTAAAAATATTATTAAAGATTTTGTCCACATCAAATAAATCCAATAGTTATAAATCTAATGTTAACATTTCAAAAGCTCCACGGATACACGTTAACCCTCCGGCGTCTGCGTGATGATTCAGTTCTCAATAACATCTAATCAGGGGTATAAATCGCCCACGTTGCCTTACAAACTAGACTGGTACTGTAATTGAGATCCTAAAGCTGGTTTTGATGTGTGTAAATTGTGTTTATATTCAACTTATTTGATTTTGAGTGAAAAAGTTTGATTTGTGAAATGTTGGTGTTTTAAGACTATTTTGTTAATTAATATTATAAAAAAAAGTATCTTCACGCCCATATCCCCGAAGAGGTAGGCAGAGGTACAACCAAGGCACCCACGACTAGCCGAAGACACTAAGTCCCACACTGTGATAGGTGGCAAGCCTATCGCCAACCGGGCACATTTCCGATCCCGACCAACATTTTTTTTTAATTTTTTTTAATATTGTACAACATCAAAAAGGGGATTAACGTTGACCAAATACGGGTACTGTGATACTGTCGCCGAAATAAATGTTTTTGAAGTGAAAACTTCTTTAACGGCGTTGCGCACTTTTTAAGAATGGGTAAAAATCCTAAACTCGCGTCAGGACATGTGATCTAATTCGTACGACAAACATTTTGCGTGAAGTAGAAACAAACGAACATGCAAACTTTCGCATTTAAATTATTCTATAAATTTTAAAGAAAGAAAAAATTTCGCCCTAGACAGGATTTGAACCTGTAACCTTTCGTCTCAAGCCGACGAATGCTCTAACCACATACATACATACATACATATCTTCACGCCAAGTCCCTTACGGGGTAGGCAGAGAGTATCGAGTGCCAGACCTCACGATCCTGACAAACCTGTCTTGCTTCCTTCACATTCATAACCCTTTTCATACAAACACGCCGGTTTCGGAGACTCTTGACTCTTGACTCTTGCTCTAACCAAACTATTTTTTTTTAATTTATAGAAATTTATACCAACCACAGGGCAAGTGCTAAAATAAAAATATATTGTTAGGATATCATATACATTTTAGTATATCTATAAAGGAATTTAATATAGAATACACCATACACTAATAAAAGTCACCTCTGATTCTAATTTCTTTTAATTATATTATATTTTAAAAACAAGTATCTTCACGCCCATATCCCCGAAGGCTAGGCAAAAGCACAGCCAGATCACCCATGACTAGCCGAAGACACTTAGTCCCAAAATATGATAGGTGGCAAACCTATCGCCAACGGGGCACATATCCAATCCTGGACTACGTTATTTTTATTAGAACATTGAAAAAACACATTTTTTTATTTGTTTGTTACCCGACCTGGGGATC
The DNA here is from genome assembly GCA_002245475.1 of Calephelis virginiensis. Classification (NCBI taxonomy): domain Eukaryota; kingdom Metazoa; phylum Arthropoda; class Insecta; order Lepidoptera; family Riodinidae; genus Calephelis; species Calephelis virginiensis. Next base: position 167,587 of record NJDC01004037.1, read on the forward strand.
GAACTCCGGACCTCAAGAAGTCGATTCCGTCGCCGGAACGCTAGACCACAGTGGCGATAAATAAAAAAGTTATAATTTATTGGCTCAATTAGTTAAGTTAATTCTTTAATGATAATTATTTTAATAACTAAAGTCAGTAAAACTGTAAAAAATTGATTTTAATTACTAAGTCTATCTAGATACCCAAAAATTAACTACTTCAAAACAATGTTTTTGAAAGTCGTTTCCGAAATGACGGAGAAATCGATCAACATTCTACATACATGAAAAACTTATGAGTCGAACGTAATATTACCTCATCATTTATTCTATGTCAGTTAAGGTTTAAAAAAAGTTAAGATTCAAGAACATTAAATATAAAAAAGTGCTCGATTCGATACCAAGAACTAAGAAGTATCGATACTTTTGATTCGACACTTGATACAAACTGCAATTTACGAAGTAAGTATCGAACATCGACTTTTCTAAATTTTGGCGTCATCGACATTCAACCATAACGTAACGTTTCATGATACAGGCACTTGCATTCTAAAAATTAACTATTCATTGTCAATATAAGTCATATAAGATGCCAACATAAGGAATTTAATCAAATGTTATCGCCTCTGTGGTCGAGCGGTCCGGGTGTTGGACTTGACTCGATTCGATACCAAGAACTAAGAAGTATCGATACTTTTGATGCGACACTTGATACGAAGAACGATCTACGATTCACGAAGTATGTATCGAACATCGACTTTTCTAAATTTTGGCGTCATCGACATTCGACCATAACGTAACGTTTCATGATACAGGCATGTGCCTTCTAAATATTAACTATTCATTGAACGCTTTGTGAAGTGATATAAGGAATTTAATCAAATGTTATCGCCTCTGTGGTCGAGCGGTCCGGGTGTTGGACTTGACTGCATGAGGTCTCGGGCTCGAATCCCGGGTCGGTCGACAAGAGGAAAATTGGATTTTTCCAATTTTCTAATAAAAAAAATGAAATGTTGGTCGGGATTGGAAATGTGCCCGGTTGGCGATAGGCTTGCCACTTATCACATTGTGGGACTTAGTTTCTTCGGCTAGTCGTGGGTGCCCTGGTTGTGCATCTGCCTACCTCTTCGGGGATATGGTCGTGAAGATACTTTTTTTTTATGTAACTAAATTCCAGTAGTTTCGGAGCTTATTCATTTCAAACAAACAAACAGAAAAAATAACGAACATTTCCTCGTTAAAATATTAGTATAGATATCTTATAGATACACCTAGCAAAAATGAGTCTTCCGTTAACGGAACCCAAAAAGAATTACCAGTCTATTTTCACATTGTCTCGAGTTGAACTGGAAATGCAAATGACATATAAATCATTCAAAGCCACTGTAAGCAGCATTCAAAGCCACTGTAAGCAGCTAAATAATACAAAATGCATTTGTATGACGTATTGTTGCGTGTAATGGCTACCGGGCAAGGTCTGACTTCCCACGCAGGGGCACCAATACTACGGAGTCAGGAACACTTTTGTAAAACACTAGCTCTCACCCGCGGCTTGCAACTTTGCGAAAAAATCCTTAAACCTCGTATTGGGTACTATCTAGCATTTATTTGATAGTAGCGAGTTTTTTTAGCGTAGCAAGTCGCGACTTCCGGGCCTATTCTATTTAGATGCTTGTATTTCGCAAGTACCACTTCATATTTATTTATTTTTATATACATATTATAAAATTTTGTAATAAAAATAGCGTTGCCCGGGATTAGATATGTGCCCGGTTGGCGATAGTCTATCCTATCACATTGTGGGACTTAGTATCTTCGGCTAGTCGTGGCTGCCCTGGTTGTTCCTCTGCCTAACCCTTCGGGGATATGGACGTGAAGATACTTAT